>JAAGKR010002834.1:691-16542 GCA_011419295.1 Clarias macrocephalus
TCATTTTAGCTGTCAACATTTTGATGTTCAGCCCAAGAAGATGTAAAATTGGACGCAACCCCCCATCTCTCATCTGGCAGGGGAACATACTCTATGGCCCCTTTTTGCCAGCAAACTCATTCTGTAATTGCCAAGTCAGCAGATGTGCTCGCTCCGGTTTCATGGAAGTGAAGACCACGCCATTGAAAACGCAAAGAACGATGTGCAACGGATGGTGGGTGCTAGGTGTCTGGCATCCTGAAACAAGGCAGGAAGGATCCAAGCACCTAACATTTTGCTGGAGACCGCTGCTTCCCGAAACACCAGAGGTGGCGGAGATTAGACAACGGCCCCCATAGGGTGTCAGGGAGGAGTCTTTATACCTTATTGGATTTTTTACACGTCCCTCCCCAGGGGGAGACACCCCCATGGTCCTGGGCACGTCAACCTCAGAACTTCCTTTTTGGCGGAGATAATGCTCCTCAGGTCCGGTGCTTTTTTTTTCTCTTTGAGGCGGATTGCGAAGCGCGACGAGTCCTTCCCCTGTCTCTACGAGGGGGTAGCTGGCTCGGCACACACTCCTTCTGCCCCTCACGCCCTCGTTGGGACCAGACCTGGTCGGGACTGGGTGACCGACGGTCCCGACTCCTGAGCATGGCAGGGGAGAAACCTCACAGAGGTCTGCTCGTAGAGCTTCGCCTCCCGAACCTAGTGGCGGCGGTGTTTACAGCCGAAAGGCGTGGGAGGGGGGGGGCATCAAGGAGGAAACCACGATTCCTGATAAAGGGGGAGAGGGGGAACCCTCGTTGAGGCCACTCCCCTGGCCACCTGACAGAAACCTGTCGTCTAACTTTGAGCGCTTGGGGATTTTGTATTTTATTTTATTTTATTTATTTATTTTTGCGGCGAGAAAGGAAATCTATTCGGTCCCTTCACAAAAAGCGCCGGAGCGCGTTTGAGAAGCGGACGCTAAAACTTCCTGATCCGGGGAGAGCGCGAGAGAAAAGGGAAAAACCCGTCTTATGCGCGTCTGCCCGATCGGCGTGCTATCTCCATAGAAGCAAGTGAGGAAGTCTCTTTCCCCGGCTCACAAGAAGCGCCGGAGCGCGCTTGAGAAGCGGACGCTAAACACTTCCTGATCCGGCGAGACGTCCCGTCTCATGCGCATCTGCCAGATCGGCGCGCTATGTCCATGGAAGCAAGGGTTTAATCTCTTCTGTCTGCTCATAAGAAGCGCCGGAGTGCGCTTGAGAAGCAGACCCTAAACACTTCCTGATCTGGGGAGAGCGCGAGAGAAAGGGGGAAATCCCGTCTCATACGCACGCGAGCCCCAGGAATGCGCCGCGGCTCGCAGTTTCTCTTTAAAGAAAGCGAGCCGCGCGCGAAGTGCCTTAATAGCTTTCCATTATCGGTAAGTAAAGTTTTTCTTTCCTACCGTGATTCTGTTGCACACACACGCAAACACAAAGCGGTCCTGAACACAAAAAGATCTGAGGATGTTTCCGGTTCACTCCTATTTATAACCTGCAGGTGCACCTTATTCGGTGACGTCATGCCTGGCACAGGTTATAAGCCGAAGGTATTCGGCGGGTTTGACATGCACAGGCTTCACAACCGGGCAACAAAGAGATGTTCCCATAGCGTTTTCACGCAGCATTGAGTGTAGCTTTTGAAAGGGAACAAACAATATTGTCAGTTTTATGCTACCTTCTTGTAGATGTGTTTTCCTAATATAACTATGACATCAATGATAACAATGCCTATTGATGGCAATATATCAATAAGTGATCTATGCCTGGTATATTTACATGTATATGTGTGATTTCTGTCAAAATAGAGAACAAATAAGTAGATAAAGTAAATAGATTCCAATAATTTCTATAATTATATCCACCTTCATTGCTATTAGAGTAAACTCCAACAGAATGAAAAAGCAACTGAAGATGCCTTTAAAGATTCATGTAAATGCAAATGGTGATGATTACATGCAACCAAACTTGATGCAACAAGTGACATCTATATTAAATGCCAGCACAGTCAGCATGATATGAGAACTCCTGCAGAAAAAGCAACAGTCTCCCACTAGCATGACCTTTTCTGTTGAATTTCACAGGACACATTTCACAGGACCAGTGAACCCTGTAAGCTTTCTGGCAAACTTGGTGCTTATCCCATTTCTGATTTTCTTTTCTTGCTCTTGATTGCCATACTTTGTTGTTTGGTCTATTGCCTGACCTGCCTTCACTGGACATTTTGGATTGCACATATTTGCAAGCTTCAGTAAAGCTCTAATATACCTGTACCTGCCTTGGTATCTGTCAGACTACCTTGCTTTCCCAAGGATGCACCAGGTAACTTTGAGTGACACTAGGCATTAGTGGCATTAGTGGCACAGAGGCGCAGCAGCAGACAGTGAGTGTGCAGCCAGCACAGCACCAGCTATGGTAGCTTCACCAAAGGCAACCTGTCTTATCTGCCTCTTTAATCATTGTCTCATTCAGACAAATATGCTGGTGACCCAGCTGTTTTTTTTAATATTAAATTTACCTTACTTGTCAGGAAAGAAACAGTGTAAAGTCAATTAGCTCATCAATGTGTTCACAGACAAAATACTAGCATTTTGAGGAGGTTGCTGAGTATAAAACAAGCTTAGGTCCAATGACATCACTCATTTTGGAATGGATGAATCACAAGAATCCATAGTACATCAAGTCAGCCAAGAGATTCAACTCCCATTAGGCATACTTTATCCTCTCGTGAATACTTGGAAAAGTAAATAAATCACCTGCTGCGACAACAGAATTTAACAGTTTCTACAGTCATCTAAACAGAACATTTTGAAGGGGCATGTGCCCCTCAATTTGAATGTGCACAACACCTCTGCTATCTAAATCATGCTTTGTAGAACTTCTCCTTAAAGTTAGGCAGAGGAGAATGCTCCCCTAACATGTAATTATTTAACATAATAATTATTTATTTTAATAATGAAATAAAGTCATTTAGTCACAACAAATTCTGCTGTATTTCTTAATATAATTTATTTGCAATAAAAAAAATCTAAACTGTATTATGTCCATTTGTGTTCGTGTACGCGGGGCACTGGACAAATGAGTGTCTATGTATGCACGTAAACTTTTGAAAAGCATGTAACCTGAGGCTGAGCTCTGATTGGATTTTGCCAAATCATCCTGGGACGCAGCGCTGTGCGGCCTGAACCCTCCCTCTTTTGTTCTTAGCAAATCAATATCGTTTTTAAATATTTGGGCTCATGTGATTGGACCATTCTCAATGAGTCTTTTCCAGCACTTCTTATGGCAAGCAGAGCTGCTGACTGGATGCAATGTGAGTCAGGACTTTATTTTATACTAGTAGTAATGATTTACAGGCGAGTATTAAAAGTTTAATTTTAATTTTCTTTGCGCCCCCCCCCCCCCCCCCCATCATTTTTGCACCGGCCGCCACTGCTACTGGGTGGTATGTAATAAGAAAACTAAAAATGGATTGTTACTGCTTTCACATAGCTCCTTGCTGCAGAGCAGGAGCATTGAACTTGACAGTGCAATGGGACAGATTTCTGCACACTTTTTGCTTACATTCACCATGTGTATCTGTTGTTCTCCCTGTCCAGTCTCCATGTATTATTAATTGTCTTTCTTATTCACAGGTATTTTCAATTTCCCATGGATTGTTCTGTATGTATACAGAAGGGGTCAAAGAATCTATACTGTACACACTTCAACAGTTGTTATCTATGCCCCTGAAACATGAAAGTCATAAGTGGGAAATGTATTATAAAACTAACATGAAATAGAGGGATAATATACAAAGTGCAGTGTAGTTCACTTACTGGAAGTATAAAAATATACTGAATATATAATTAATATGCAAATTCACATAAATACTAAATTTTACTGTATATGCAATTCCAATTTGAATACTTGAAATGCCCTTGACAGCCCTTATGTACATACATGTAATACAGCAATGTTTAACAAAATTTTATAATTATTAGATTTTAGAATTATTATTATTATTAGGCATTATAATTATTAGATACTTAATTTTTTATTAGATTAAAAAATATATGAATATAAATTTATTAAATCTCTTCTGTGGGCTGCTTACTTTGAAGTTTTGTTTCTTTTTTAAGTTTCATTTAGGGGCGGCTGGATTGGGTGTACCCGCGACCCTGAATACAGGATAAAACGGTATAGAAGATGAGTGAGTGAGTGAGTTTAATTTAAAACTGAAAACCCAACAGGAACCCTAACACAGTATGATTGTTTAGACAATGTTTTTTTTTAAGTACTTTGATAAAATGACATTGAGATAATGTTGAATGAGGACCCCAAAACAACCCGAAATCAACATTTATTTTCAGAAGTTCAGAAGTCCTAATTGTGGAATGCAATGTAGAGGACATACTGTAACAGGATATAGTAAACATAACAGTTTCCTGCACTCTTCCTGTGAATCTCATGTCTTTTGCAGAAAATATCCGGTTACCTCTCTGTTAGTTTTTTTTTTTTTTTTTTTTGTATATATTACAGTAAAGTCCATCATGGCTTCCAAACATAGCAAAACAAATGGTAGTTATAGTAGCAGAAAGAGGCAAGGAGAAGCATGTATTTTAAAGTGAAACAAAATGTGAATCAACAACAACAACAAAAAAAAACTGCTGTTTGATTTAGTGATTTGGTTAATTGTAGGTCATGTTTTCTATTACTAACAGGTTCCCTAACGCCAGCCGACTGATCTTTTCGAACTGTTCGCTCACACTTTGTTGGGGGTGGCCTAACACTTGGAGGACAGCGCTATTTGCTCCTTTCGCTTGGGTGAGCTTACAGTCTCCCATGTATGGCTGTACAGCCATGATTGGTGTGAGCCAATCAGCTCTCTCTAGGCCCCTGGTTGCGGGAGGCTACAGCATCATAAGAAAGTATTAACATATTAGTAGTTATTTATAATAAAATAGATCCACTGATAATTGTTTGGCAATAGGCCAATAATTCCAAGAAATTCGTTTCTTTGGGCAACCAACAGAAAACTGATGTTTTGAATGTGGTAAATTGGAAGCATTATTACGGATGCTCTCCTCTGAGAAGCTTTTATATATATATAAAAAAGAACCCATATGTGGCCGCACTTACATAGATCGGGGGGGATCTATGTAAGTGCGGCCACATATGGGTTCTTTTATATATATATATATATATATATATATATATATATATATATATATAGGCATACATGATTAAGCTGATTAACTGAAAACAGCTGTGCCTTTTTAAAAAAGGACCTATCTGGTTGTTTTTCCCATGGACTGTGTTTAGGTGCTTGATTCCCCACTCACAAGATTACATTTTCCGGTCGCAAGAGGTCAGAGGTGATGCAAGACCTTAAAAGGACAGCCGGGAAAAAACGAGGGGAGGAGTTGTAATGGTGGACGAGCGCTGGTGTTGTTTATTGTTGACAAGAATTAGTAGAGACTGCGGTGAAACCTGTTCTTTCACAGATTTTTTAGTTGTACGATTATCCCCGATTGGACTTTTTCACAGGACTTCTCACCCCCTGTCCTTGGTCTACCGGACCCACACACAACAACAATAACCCGGACTCTAGACATTCATCCACTCACTCACGCTCACACACATACATACAGTTATTATTATATATTTTGTAAATATTGTTTGTTTTCTAGGTTTGGTGCACCTTTTGTTTACTTTATGTGTTTTTTTTTTTTGTATAATACACGTTTGGATTGGTTAATTGTTTGTGTGTACATCAGTTTTGCTCATACAATTTTACCGCAACACCTTAACTGAGATAAAAGACTTTTATTTAGTGTAACTTTAGTTAATATTACTGTATCTGATCGTTACATACGTGTAGTAGTGCCCCATGTGAGGATCTTTTTTTTGTGTGTCACGGGTGTTTTAAGACTAATGAGCAAAATGAATGGCAATGCTAGTATTGTGAATATGGCCGACTCAGGCAGACTAAGATGTGTACAGGAAACTCTAGATGCCTTAGATTTTTCGGTAGGCTCTTTTGTAACCCATCGTGATCCAGTAGCAGACGTAACATCTTTATTAAGTTATTTGTACATATCTGCCAGACAGACTGATGATGATGATGATTGTGATGATTGTGTTTCGGGTATGGCTTTGGTACAAACTTTGCAAACAGAGGTGCTGGTTCTTTCCGAAAAAGTTAACACATTATTGCTTGCATTTAAAGAATCTGCTAACAATACTACAAATAGGGAAACTAGTTTTCAGCAGGCTGTGGACGCTAGCTTAGCAGGGTTGGAAAGTTACTTCCAGGAGGCCCTAGAAAAGCTGGAGAGAGTGGTCACAGACTGTTTTCTACGGAGAGATGCAGGATGATGCGGAGGAGATGTGGGAGAGGCAAATGAAAAAGTTAGCAGGCCTCCTCTTTGCTGACCACAGGCCTACACCCCTACACCATCACACCCTTCTGCACAGCCCACGCCTAAGCCTCCAGTCATGGCACCCAGGAGAAAGGTACAACACCAAGTAAGCAAAGTAACCTGTGATGTTCCTCCATCTGTTACAGCCCACGCATCCAACCTGCTTACCACCTCTAATATGCCAGCTCCTGTGATGCGCAACCTCCCATTCTCTTGGAGCTTCCAATATTTGAAGACTCCGCTGAGACCACTGACATCGCAGACAAAGAGCTGAGGGGCCGCACACTCTGAACCCCAGAGTGGCTGACTGTCACAGAAGCACAGCAAGCTCAGTGGAACAGCTGGTAAAGGGAGAGACGAGGATGGAAAAAGTCTGCATAGGAGCGAAAGATGACTGTCAGAAGCTAGAGACTCAGCCCAACAAGGAAGGGTTAAAGAAAGGAGCCACAGAACTAAAGCCTCTAAAGGTGCATCCTCCACCACTTACTAAGTTTCTATCTGACCTGCCCAGTGACCTTTGTGAAATAACCCAAGCCCAGCAGGAAGACAACCAGATAGGGTACTCCTCCGAGGCCAGTTGAGCTATCAGGACACCCAGCCAAAGGAGCTCCTTTGGTCACCACCAAGGGGCGCTATACTGTAAAGAGAGGGAAAAGACTCCAATTTGTGATTCCACAATCATTGAGCCAGCAGTTCTTGTGCTATCACTATGAACAACTATCAGCTGGACACAGGGGGAGGGTAAAAACCCTGTTGCGGCTGCTAGATAACGTCTGGTGGCCCTCCGTGCGCCAGTCTGGCAGAGGCTCAACAACCACAGTATGGAAACCAGTGGCTACTGGAGGTCCGCCATGTCCGTCGCCCCCCCCCCCTCCCCCAATCGTGAAACCATAAGAAATAAACTCAGTGGGGCTATTGATTGGCAGGCCACACAGAGGACCACTGGCTCAACGCATTGGCTGTCCACCCACACCTCACCAAGATGCATCTAAAAAAACCCAGGAAGAGACACACCACCCATAAATTCCAAAAGCTAAACAAGCCAGCTCCAGCAATTCCCGGTGGGACAAGGCGCACCTGCTACCGGGTGAACTGGTTTGGCAAAAAGACTCACACACATCAAAATTCACTGCTTAGCTAGCGCCCTGCGGAGGCCCCGGGAGGGTCTGGAAGAAATAAAATAATAAATTACCCTGGGTCATGGGGCAACCCACAATAACCTGTATTATAATGTGGTTTTGGTAGTGTGCTAATACGGACACTCTCCTCACACGCCGGAAGCCTGGGGGGGTGGGAGTGTGGGGGGGTGTGATCTATGTAGCACAGCCACATAAAGGGCACGTTTATATAGGGAAAAGTGAACTGGCTCAATGTTGAAGAAGATCACCTGACACGGATATAAAGCATGCCCGGAAAACAGCTTGGGGAGGGAGTATGGAGATACTTGCGCGCTGTTTATATTGTAATTACTACGGAGTTAAAAAGAGACTAACGAAGACAGTCGTCTGGAAAAGCACCAACTGGACTGCTTTGCCAGAGCACTCTTTCTCCGACATCGGCCTCGCGGTATTATTCCATAATTTCCGGTGAGACAGATTCGCTCTCCTCACACACACTATTGCAATAACCTGGACTTTGGACTTTCCACACACACACACACACACACACACACACACACACACACACACACACACACACACACACACACACACACACACACACACACACACAGCTTTCATTTCTATATATTTTGTAAATATTGTTTTCTTTGTTGGTTTTTGTGCACCTTTTTGTTTAATTTTTGTATAACACACTGTTGGGTTTTTTGAATTGGTTGTTGTGTTGTCTTTCTTGTTCACTGGATTTTAAAGCACGCCAGCACTAAGATAAAGATCTCTCCTTTTAGTGTAACTCTCAGTTTAGTTAAATATTCTGATCGTTACAACCTTGTACTGATGGTACTCAACCAGAATAATGATTTGCTTTAGTGGTGTGCGTTCGCTGGCTTTACTGCTAAGTGGCGCTATAACTATAGACTTAGTTCAATTCAAGTGAAACAATTTCATAATTCATAATAACAGTACTAAAATTACAGTACAAATTCAGAATCTGAATTAAAATGTAGGCGTTTTTATTTTCACTGAATTTAAGCAAAGTTTACACAGTAAGCCTCTAGGTTTTATCATGTGTAACACTCGAGAAAACAGACTCTGGTTGTGCATCAGAAAAAAAGGGAGTGACATATTTATTTTCAGATTAATGTGCAAAAACTATATAATAAAACTATATAGCTACATAACCTTTGTAAGACTCAAATTTTATTTAAGTGCACTCGCAATGACGACAAATGATTTTGTAAAATGGTGAAAACAAACAGGGTGCGCTATTCTATATTGGTTTCTGTGAACTTGAGCGCAAACAAATATGTACTTAAAAAAATGTCCGCTTTTAGATGAACTAATGACAAAAAAATGTCAGATTATGTAATTCGTATGAAACGTGAATAAAGTGCATCCATTCCTACGCAGATGACGAGATGAAATGATTACTTCCCTCACTACAGCGAAAACAAATAAGTCACTAATTTATCAACTCATTTAAACTAAAGTTACAAATATTTTACGTAAGCAACAATAGCCCACGTTTATAAAAAAAAATATTTAGACTCTAAAAAATAATTGTGCATCTATTTCTGCCACTGTTCCTATACGGCTCTTTGTCATCTTTAGCATCAATCCTGTAAATTTCTATGTAAAACCTGTACATCTGTATGAATAAATTGTTTAAATTTATGTATCATGAGCTACTAATCATTGATTTATGTAAACGACTCTGTTCAGGTGTAAGTAAATACTAATTGCTGCGCTGTTTTGGGGGGGAGTGACGTGCTGATGACGTTTAGTCTGCTTTTCGGTAGTTGCCACTCTCTGTGACCTAAGTGTGTGTGTGTGTGTGTGTGTGTGTGTGTGTGTGTGTGTGTGTGTGTGTGTGTGTGTGTGTCTGTGTGTGGTGTCACCTGAGCCAGGTGTCAATAGGTCTTACATATTCATGAAAAGCCATGGATTATTCAGTGAAACAGAGACTCTGGTGAAAAACGTTAGGCACATCAGTCACTGTACCCCAAATAAAAGACGTTCTAAGTATTTCGTTTTTTTGGTATGGACCCCCAGGGTCATATGGTAAAAAAAAAAAAATTGTAAACCGAGCAAACCGTGCACAGTAAATACTAAACCGTGAAAATGGCGTATTCAGAGAAAGGCTTGCGTGAGATTATGCGCTGACTACTGACTCTAAAGAGACAGAGAATTTCCTTATCATAACACGCATTTGTATTGTTTTTATTCATTCTGTTATTGCTGTACGTGATGCAGTAGCCTCTCGCAGCCGAGGGCCTAGTTGGAATGGAAAGCACTTAGTGCTCTCACATTAATTACAACTCTATGGCCAGTCATGGTGCGGCTGTCATCTCATGCAAGCGAAAGGAGCACATAGTGCTGTCTTCCGAGTGTGTTACGCTGCCCCCAATGGTGCGTGAGTGAGCAGTTAGAAAAAATGCGGTCGGTGACATCACGTAGTTCAGAGGAAACACGTGATATTCTACGGCCCTTCCGACTGGGAGTGATCGTAGTAGCCTTAATGTGGAGCCCCTAGGGAGGAATTGGACACGGCTAAATTAGGGAGAAAATCTGGGAAAAAAAATAAATATACCACTTATTTTTTACTTTTTAAATGACACAAGTTCATGCAACTTCAAGTTAATTTACCAATTTAGTGCTGCTGAAGCTCCAGAATGACCAACATTACCATTCCTTCTTATGTGTTTTCAAGTAACACCAACCCTTAGCAGTTTTAAACAGAAG
Organism: Clarias macrocephalus; assembly: GCA_011419295.1. Taxonomy (NCBI): domain Eukaryota; kingdom Metazoa; phylum Chordata; class Actinopteri; order Siluriformes; family Clariidae; genus Clarias; species Clarias macrocephalus. Next base: position 10,964 of record JAAGKR010002834.1, read on the forward strand.
ATTACTTAATAATGTATTTCATAATGGTGTTATATGCATGCATCATGCAGTATTTCAGAATCACATAATGTCATCACAACCTAATTTTAGGAATAACAGAAAACCGTCTGTACACTAGACAGTGACACCAGTAAAAAAAAAAAAAAAAAAAACACTTTAGTGTATTACAAATATATTGAGATCTTCAATAATACATTGCAAATATACTAACAAAAAGTTGTACCATCAGTTAATATGTAAAAAGTATACTAACATCATGCTTTTACCAAATTTTGGAATTAAACTTTAAACATACTTTAAAATAATTGTATTATAGTACACTTTCCAAAAATATATTATAGGAAAATATACTTTAATATATTTTTATTAAAATATACCAAGTGAAAGGTTGGTCTAATTTCCAAAGTACGCTTATTTAAACTTTGTTTTTCAATTTATTTTTGGTATATTTAAAAAAATATATGCTTGAAATAATCATTGTACAAAATGTACAGAAAGTATACATTAGAATACAAATTTAAATATACGGTAGTCTCAGTATATTTTCAGTTAAATTTAAATGTACTTATTCATATGTACTTATTAATGCTTATATTTTGTGCACTACTCTCTCGCGCGTGTGCTTTCAAACTTGTTTTTGCACACCGAAACTCACTTTTGCACGTTCAAGATTTATGTTTCTCTCTCTCTCTCTCTCTCTCTCTCTCTCTCTCTCTCTCTTCTGCGCTCTCACTATCATAAAGCTGCACACTTGCACAAACCGTAGCAGCGTTATAACACTGCAACTATTCCAGCGAACCAGAGACTAGAATCGGCGCAATACCAGCCAAACAAAAACTGGAGTTGGGCACATTCGGACTGTCTGTTTTCTGATTGGCTCCCCAGTTCTTCCGCTTCTAGTTTGAATTAACGGGTGGAATCTGCATCATTGCGTGCGTTAGTTTGTATTATTATTATTTAAAATTTTATGGTTTTTGTTGGGGAATTTGTAATTAAGTACATTGTTTAAACTATGGAATGTATTGTTTATCGTGTTATTCCTACTATAAATCTTGTGGACCCCAGAGCCCACGCCATTTAGGGGCCCCGAGAGATCTGCTTTATTAGTAATAACACTACTAGCAGTAAATTAAAAGAAATTAGAAATGTATCTACAAAAGAGTTACAAATTTAAAAAGATTACGGCTTATTTCTGCATCTCCAGTCAAATCACACCCCTCTTTGATTCACTGTATGGTTCAGCCCATCCTACCTAGCAAAGAGTGACTTCAGTCGCTCCAGTTCAGGACTGAAGTTTCCTACAGTCTACCTGAGCCTCCAATAACGAACTGGACTCAAATTTAACTTAAACACATCTCCTGCTATATTGAACTTCCAATCTCACACAGTATGATGCAGATCAATCCCTGCTATCCGTTTTACCCAAATGAGGATGGGTTTCCTGCTGAGTCTCGTTCCTCTCAAGGTTTCTTCCTATTACCACCTCAGGGAGTCTTTCCTTGCCACTGTCGCCATCGTTCTCGGCTTGCTCATCAGGGAGACAGTCTTTTCATTTAGATTTTTACATGTTCACTTCTCATACAAACGTTTATAATTCTTTTGATTGTACAAAGCTGCTTTGCGACAATGTCAATTGTTAAACATGCTATACAAATAAAATAAAATTGAATTGAATATGATGAAGAGATGCTTGTGGGCTATCTCTCTCCTGGGACCTCATCCTCCCTGAAAAAACCCACACTCCCCACCAAGTTGTGTAGACTAACATCTTCATTGGTGGGGAAAGCTTTTCAGGCAGCGGGTCAGGCTGGTGCTGCCCTGCACACCATGACGGTGTGCAAGGCTTACCAGGCTGACCTGCTGAAGGACTTGAGCACTAGCGAATCTATTGACAAAAGGGCGTTTTTAGAGCTATGCCGAGCCACAGACCTGAGGCTTCAACAAGGCGTGAAGTGCAGGAGAGAAAGAGAGTGTGGTGAGCTGGGCATCCCCTCATAGAGACTGGGGAGGGACTCGCCGCGCTTCCCAGTCTGCCTTAAAGAGTCCGGACATGAGGAGTATCATCTCCGCCAAAAAGAAGTCCTGAGGCTCATGCGCCAAGGATCGTGGTGGTGTCTCCCCCCGGGGAGGGGCACGTAAAATTCCAACAGAGAATAAAGACTCCTTCCTGGCAACCTCAGGAGGCCAGTGTTCAATTGACCTGAAGGGCGCATATTTTCATATAGAAATATTGCCACAACACAGGAAGTTCCTGAGGTTCACTTTCGAGGGCGAAGCTTACCAGTATCGGGTACTTCCATTTGGCCTAGCCCTGTCACCCTGCACATATACAAAATGTATGGATGCAGCACTGGCTGCTTTACGACTCCAGGGCATCCGTATCCTGAATTATATAGACAATTGACTGATTCTGGCTCAGTCTCAGGAGCTAGCGCTTCGACATTGAGATGTCGTCCTAGCTCATCTCAATTTTTTAGGATTGAGACTAAATGCCAGGAAAAGCATTCTCTTTCCTGCTCAGAGGACAATGTTCTATGGGTGTCCCATGGAATTCGATCGAAATGCAGGCACAGCTGTCTCCTGCGCATGTCAAATCTATTCTCAATACCCTAAAGAAAATCAAGCTAGGCCAGAAAGTGACTGTTCATTACTTTCAGGCCAGAAAGTGGCTATTCATTACTTTCATTACTAGGTCTCATGGCAGCTGCATCCACGTTGATACCCTTGGGCCTTCTGCACATGAGATCGTTTCAGTTGTGGGTAAGAGCCAGGGGATTTCATTCAAGGGCCAATCCCCAGAGGCAAATAATGGTTATGTGTCAGGGGCTTTGTACCCTTTCTATGTGGTTCAGACCGTGGTTCCTGACTCTGGGTCATACTCTAGGTCCATGTTGTTGTCGCAAAATGCTAACAACAGACGCTTCCCTCAAGGATTGGGGTGCAGTCTTAGATGGCCGTTCAGCCCAAGGGATCTGGATAGGTCATCTTCTCGTGTGGCACATCAATTGCCTCGAAATGATAGCTCTATTTCTGGCCCTGAAATACTTTCTCCATCAGTTGAGAGGCTACCATGTCCTAGTGCGGGTGGACAACACTACAGTAGTCTTGTACATAAATCGCCAGGGTGAACTGTACTCGCGCCGCTTAAACAAGCTAGCACACAAGGTTCTGTTTTGGGCACAGGACAAGTTCCTGTCCGTCAGGGCGATTTACATTCCGTATGAATGTGGGTGCAGACTTGCTGTCCAGAGAAGCTGTGACACATGGGGAATGGAAACTTCAAGAAGTAGTCAGTCAAATCTGGGAGAGATTTTATGTAGCAGAGGTGGACCTCTGGTACAGTCCTCGAGCTCCCCTCCAGCTTCCCCCGGGAGTCCTGGCGAAGGTCCGTCAACAGGGCTTGCACCTCTTATTGATAGCGCTCTGTTGGCCGACCAGAGTGTGGTTATCAGATCTAATATCTCTATTCGGCGGCTCACCGTGGGTGATTCCAGTTAGGAGAAATCTTCTGTCTCAGGTGCAAGGGACAATATTTCATCCCCGGCCTGAGCTTTGGAACCTTCACGTCTGGCCCCTGGTCTTCCAGCCAGTGTAACTGAAACTATACTAAGTGCTAGGGCTCCCTCCACTAGAAGAACTTATGCCCTCAAATGGAGTGTATTTGAAAGTTGGTGCATGGCAAAACATGTAGACCCAGTCCACTGCCAAATTGTTCCACGAAAACTGTTCCTCGGGCTTATGCCCTAGTACTCTCAGAATGCATGTAGCCACCATTTCGGTTTGTGATGTTCTGACTGATGGGGTTTCTGTAGGAAAGCACCCTTGCCCCCTTGCCCGGTTTATTCGAGGAGCTAAATGATTGAGGCCACCCACTAGAATGACGGTCCCTTCTTGAGTTATTGGTTTGGTTGATACCCCTTTCAAACCACTACAGTCAGTGTCTGTCAGGGTTCTGACCCTTAAGATGTTTTTTCTAATGGCCATTACTTCTCTGAAGAGAATCAGGGATTTGCAGGCTCTGTAAGTTTCCCCATCCTGCCTAGACTTTGCCCCTGGGCTAGTCAAAGCTATTCTGCATCCTTACCCAAATTATCTTCCGAAAGTTCCATTCTCAACCATGCATCCAGTTCTTCTCGAAGCCTTCTGTCCTCCGCCATTTACAGCTCCAGAGCAGGAAACACTTCAGTTTTACGTCCACCACACTAGCCAGTGGCGTAAGTCAGAGCAGCTCTTTATATGCTACGGGGGCCACAACCGGGGGGCGGCTGCCACTAGACAAATGTTGTCACATTGGGTGAGAGATGCTATTGCCCTAGCTTACGAGGACTTCGCCTCTAGGAATTACGCCCCATTTGACCAGGGGGCTTGCCTCATCAATTGCTCTGGCAAGAGGTGTCCCCTTGCAGTAAGTGTGTGATGCGGCAGGTTGGTCCTCTCCGCACACATTTGTCAGATTTTATAGTTCAGATGTCCATGCTACTCCAGGCTTGTGGGTCCTCGAATCAGCATCCCAGAGTCATGTCTGAGACCTCTTTGATGATTGTGCGCACACACTACACAACCCTGGGGGTCCAAACACTTTCAGTGTGGAGGTGTTGGTATTCTCGTTCCCAATAGCGTTTTCACGCAGCATCGAGTGTATCTTTTGAAAGGAAATGTCTCGGGTTACTTTGCTGTTACCCTACTCCCTGAAAAAGCGGGAATGAGATGCTGCGCTCCAATGCCGCACTGCAGACGTGACTGGACGTTTTTTGAGACAAAAATTGACCTGAAAATGTTTCCGGTTCAGATATATTTATAACCTGTAGGTGCACCTCATCAGACCTGACCAAGTTTACATAAGCCAAAGTTTGGCGTGTTTGATACACACTTGCTTCACAACCGGTCAAACAAAGAGACGTTCTCAATAGTGTTTTCACGCAGAATCTCGAAATTTTTATTTTTGTTAATTTTATGACATAAAAAGTAACTATGCATCAATGTTTGCTGAAAATATTGTGCATTTTTTATTTCCAAGAGAGACTATGTTAACATCTTTTCAATTAAAAATCCCCAAAATCTGTTATTTATCAGGGAGTACCTAAACTTTTGCATAAGACTGTATTTACCATTACTCTTGATATGGAAGTGACTTGCACAGACTACTGGCAACCCCACTGAACACGTTTGCATTGAATTGAAAAGCATTTGCATCAGCTCTTGACCTTACTTATGTTCTTGTAGATTGCAAACCTACAGGGTAAATGCAACAATTTGGAAGGTAAGTTCACAATTAACATAAAAGAATTGTCTGGCAGATATGAGTGAGAAGAACGTCTCGGGTTACTTGGCTGTAACCCTGTTCCCTGATAAAGCGGGAACGAGATGCTGCGTGAAAACGCTATGGGAACATCTCTTTGTTGCCCGGTTGTGAAGCCTGTGCATGTCAAACCCGCCGAATACCTTCGGCTTATAACCTGTGCCAGGCATGACGTCACCGAATAAGGTGCACCTGCAGGTTATAAATAGGAGTGAACCGGAAACATCCTCAGGTCAATTTTGTCTGAAGGACGTCCAGGCACGCCAGCAGTGCGGCATCG
>JAAGKR010002834.1:16562-85058 GCA_011419295.1 Clarias macrocephalus
CCAAAATCTGTTATTTATCAGGGAGTACCTAAACTTTTGCATAAGACTGTATTTACCATTACTCTTGATATGGAAGTGACTTGCACAGACTACTGGCATGAACCCCACTGAACACGTTTGCATTGAATTGAAAAGCATTTGCATCAGCTCTTGACCTTACTTATGTTCTTGTAGATTGCAAACCTACAGGGTAAATGCAACAATTTGGAAGGTAAGTTCACAATTAACATAAAAGAATTGTGTGGCAGATATGAGTGAGAAGAACAGCAAATCCTGGCCAATGATAAAATCACACAGCACGTACTACAGAGGTATGATGCTGCCACTGCAAAACTGGCATGTAAAACTGAAGAAATGAAAATGTATCAAAATTTTATTTAAATGCAAATAAAACATTTTAGTTTGATTACAAATGAATCTCTATTTGGTATTATATATATATATATTATATACCAAACCGTGTTAGTCGCGAACCTCGGATTGTGACTAACACGGTTTGCAAAGATTTTTAATACATTTTTACTTGAAAAACAAGCAAGTGTTGGTTTACGAGTACCGAGTATCACGCATGCGCTTCTTGTTTTGACGCCGAGCATCACGTGATCACAACTGAGCCAATGGTTTTTCTCTCTCTTGTGCTGCAGAATTTTGAGTAATCGCCTCCCCTGCTGGGTCTTAGTGCTTGTCTCTCACTGGTATAATCAACATCCTAGCATGTACTGTTTACTATAACACTGTTACCATGTGTGTGAGCATAAAACTTCTTTTATTTTGTGTATTGTTTTGTGCATGTACAGCGCGCGTGTACTGTTTATTATAACAAACGTGTGCGCGTGTATAAAGCAAAAGAAAGTTTCATTAGAGAGGTTAAAGATCCATTTGCTCCTTCTCTGTATCAGCCTGTTGTTATGTGTGCACGTGCGTAATTTGACACCGTGCCCCTTCACACACACACTCTCGCCTTCATGCGCACAGGCGCTGTGTGTGTGTATGTGTGCAAGGGCAAGAGTCACACATAACGACAGGCTGATACAGAGAAGGAGCAAATGGATCTCTCGGCTTCACACACACAGCGCCTGCGCGCATAAAAGGAAACACTTATCTGTCTGAATTTATTTTTCCTTTTTTTAAAGGTAAAGTGCATGTTAATTTGTTTTATTTTTACTTTATATATAGTATCAATTATTTTATGTATTTATTTTTTGGGCTGTGGAATGAATAATTTGAGTTCCCATTATTTCTTATGGAAAAATTTGATTTGGTTTATGAGTGTTTTGGGATACGAGCATGCTTCCGGAGCGAATTATGCTCGTAATCCTTGTACATGTATATCAAAGGGAATTTCTCCATAAGAAATAATGACTTAATTATGAAATTATTTATTCAACAACCCACATATATTCATATAAAAATAATTAATACAAAATATAAAGTAAAAATAAAACAAATAAACCTGCACTTTACCTTTGAAAACTTTTGACTTTCACACATGCACGCACAAGCGCAAACAAACTGAATTACTGCTCTGAAAACTTCTTTTACAAGGAACCTCTCTAGTGATATTTGCTATTGCCTCCTTTTGAGGATTTCACGGAAATATGACATTGTATTGTCATTAAACAGATTCATCTACAGCACTGCTACAGCCTTTTTAACTTTTTTCTTCATGGGGGCCATTGTTGCAGTACAGTTACTAAAGAACCATCACTACACTTGGACACACACACAAAAATGCTTTACAAAACGTCCACACACGTGGTCACAATGTCATAGTAAACAGTACATATGCGCACAGTACTATACAAGTGACTCGTGCACTGGGAGTGAGCATGGGAGACGGCACAATCCTGCAGCCCGAGAGATAATAACCATTGGCTCATGTTTTAATATGATGCTTGCAACTATAACAGCTTCGACCCTTCTGGGAATGCTATCCACAAGGTTTAGGAGTGTTTATGTGTAACCTTTTTTTATGACTTTTTTTTTTTTTGACCATTTTTCCAGAAGCGCATTTGAGCGCTCTAATTCATTCCAAAGTGATTCTATCAGGAAGGCGCCATCTCCAAACTGCTCCCAAAAAGATGGGAGCATGAATTTGTCCAAAATGTCTTGCTATGCTGAAGTATTAAGAGTTTCTTTTACTGGACATAAAGGCCCAAGCAAATCTACTGAAATGCAATCTCACATCACATCCCCCCTTAACCAAACTTTACACTTGGCACAATGAAGTCAGACAATTAATTTCCTCCTGGCACTCGCCAAAATCCAGACTCGTCCATAAGATTGCCTGACATACAAGTGTGTTTCATCCCTCCAGAAAACACATTTCCACCTCTCTAGAGTCCAGTGGCCATGCGCTTTACCTCACTGCATCCAATGCTTTGCATTGCACTTGGTGATGAAGAGCTTGGATGCAGCAGCTCTGCCATGGAAACTCATTCCATGAAGCTCTCTACGCACTGTTCTTGAGCTAATCTAAAGGGCAAATGTAGTTTGGAGGTCTTCTGACTCTGCAGAAAGTTGGCAACCTCTTCACTATGAGACTCAGCATCTGCTGACCCTGCTCCGTTATTTCTTGGTAGAGTTGCTTTCTTGGTAGAGTTCCTTTCTCTTTGTTCACTTTGTTATGACAACACTAACAATTGACTTGACTGTGGAATATTTAGTAGCGAGGTTCACAACTGGACTTATTGCACAGGTGGCATCATATCACAGTTTCACCATGGATTTCACTGAGCTCCTACAAGTGACCCATTCTTTTACAGTTGTTTTGTTTTTACAAGTGGTCTGCATGCCTAGGTGCTTACCAGATGCTTAGTGATTTAACACCTGAACTCAATTATTTGGATGATGGGTAAGTGAATACTTTTGGCAATAAAGTGTATATATGGACTACCTGCTGATCTGCTAACCAGCCACCACCTGCTTAATATTGAGGATATCCTCCCCTTTGCCACCAAAACTGTAACACCTGTGTGTGCTGACACCTTTTTAAGGAAACCAGCATCATGATGTCCATCAATGAGCCTTGGCCACCCATGGCCCAGGTTTTCCTTCCTTGGACCACTTTTGATTTGTATTGACCACTGCAGACCAGGAAGATCCCACAAAAGCTGCAGTTTTGGAGTTGCTCTGACCCAGCCATGTAGTGTTTATAATTGACCCTTGTTATAGTTGCAACAGTGACAATATTTCTTGCCGCTTGGGTAGGTATATATTAGGTAGCAAGTGAACATTTTGTCCCTAAAGTTGATGTGTTGGACACAGAAAGAGTGGGCAAACATAAGGATTTTAATTACTTTGACTTTTGCCAAATTGTGATGGCTAGATGACTGGGTCAGAGAAACTCCAAAACTGCAGTTCTTGTGCGGATAATCCTGGTCTGCATTGGTAAAAACAGTCCAAAAATGGTGCAAGTCCAATAAAAGAGCTGCAGTAGCTCTAATTGCAGAAAAGGTTCATTCTGGTCTCCGTAGAAAAGTGTGAGCACACACAGTGCTGTTTTGCAGAACAAGGGGGCGGCGGGGGATTACTCAATATTAAGTGGGTGGTCATAATGTTATGGCTGTATACTTTAAGAAATGAAGGTCAGTCAGTTCGAAAAATTGGGAAAACTTTGCAGTCACAAAAACCATCAAGCGCTACAAAGAAACTGGCTCACATGCGGACCGCCCCAGGAAAGGAAGACCAAGAGTCACGTCTGCTGCAGGGAGGATAAGTTCATCCGATTCACCAGCCTCAGAAATCGCAGGTTAACAGCAGCTCAGATCAGAGCCCAGGTCAATGCCACACAGAGTTCTAGCAACAGACACATCGCTAGAACAACTGTTAATAGGAGACTGAATCAGGCCTTCATGGTAGAATATCTGCTAGGAAACCACTGCTAAGGACAGGCAACAAGCAGAAGAGACTTGTTTGGGCTAAAGAACACAATAAAGAACACAATAAAGAAAACTCTTTGAATAAGAAGGTGTGTTCAAACTTTTGGTCTGTACTGTGTGTATATATATAGTGTGTGTGTGTGTGTGTGTGTGTGTGTGTTAAGTGCACAGGTATCGTGGCCTTAAGTAGACGCGTTCGTGCTGACTGACTCTACGGCGCCGTCGCATGGCAACCATGCATCTGCAGATCTGGCCATTCTTAACAGTGCAGAGTGTTTACTCGCGGCTCTGCCCCTCGCAAGACCCACATTGTTATATACATATACAGGGTGGGCCATTTATATGGATACCCTTAATAAAATGGGAATGGTTGGTGATATTAACGTTATGAAAGAATAAAGTTACGTTAAAACCAAGCACACCATTGTCTTTCTTGTGAAATTCCCAATAATTGTGTCACATGACCCTCTTCCTATTGAAAAAGCAAAAGTTGGATCCAAGATGGCTGACTTCAAAATGGCCACCATGGCCACCACCCGTCTTGAAAAGTTTGCCCCCTCACATATACTAATGTGCCACAAACAGGACGTTAATATCACCAACCATTCCCATTTTATTAAGGTGTATCCATATAAATGGCCCACCCTGTATATATATATTTCCATACGCAGTGGGTATAGAAAAGAATCATCCTTTAAAATAATCACATTTTGTTGCTTTGCATCTTGAAATAAAGACAGACACAGTTTTTGTAAAAATAAAAGACAAAATCACTGAAGGATCACTACTACTTAAAAATGAAAACTCAATCAGGTGATTCTTTTCTACACCGACTTTGTGTGTGTGTGTGTGTGTGTGTGTGTGTGTGTGTGTGTGTGTGTGTGTGTGTGTGTGTAATATATATTATTAATAATATAATATCAATATTTTTATATAAATGTTTCCTTTCTGGATGTGTGAATACATATTTTTTGGCTAACTCATATAAATCATGTGATCATAGTGAGTCTACGTAGGCGAATAAAACCTCAGACAATATCCTCAGATTTAAATTAAATTTCTGTATATTTTTAATCAATCAATTATTATTAGTCATACAAAGGAAGTGACGACAGTGTCTCTTCCTACCAGCTATGCTCTCAGTGGCCAGGATCCAGACAGCCTGAACAGAGGTGTTCACTGATTCAGGGGCCATGGGAAATTTTATTGTTGGGAGGTTGGATGAAGCACTGGGTATACAAGTTAGCCCGCTCTCTTCCACCATCCCATTGGTTTTATTGTTAGAGCCCCGTACGGTCTCACACTGATAGCGGAGTTCTGTTTATTTTGTGTCTTTTGTTTCCTTTTTAGGATTAATAATTCCACACTATGTCCAAACGTGGAGGTCTTCCCATGCCTGTCTCATAAGCACTCTCACTAACTCCTATTCGTTGACCCCCTCAGAAGCCCTGCTGTCAAGGTTGCTGTTCATGGGCCTATAGAGAGGCATAATGGCAGAGGTGAATGGCTTGAAAGACTTTTAATGAAACAAATGGGAAACAGAAACAGGAACTTAAATATTAATATCATATTAAACCAATATGATAGACTAGGAACTACACACAGGCTAGGAGATAACACACAGAGCTAGGAAACACACAGAGCTAATGAACACAAGGAAACAAACAAACCACTTAACTGAACAGATGCAAGACACAGACTAACTGAACTCAGAAACCTGTATAACAAAACTAATGAACAACCTTGGTGCTCCCATCACCTGACCAAGTTGCATTCTGGGAAATAAAGTTTATCAACACAGAAAAAACACAGAAAACCAAAAGAGTCTCTCTAGGGGTTATCTCTGACATTACCGACCCTGCCCCCCCCAAAAAAGGCGCTACACCAGAGCGCAAATGGAGGTCCCAGACACCCACCCCAAGGTCCTATGACTGCGAGGCTGCAAGGTACCTTCCTTGGACAAGGTGGAAGGGTGAATATTGCAGGGCTGGTGTCAAGGTTGGGCGGCAGAGCGAGCACTGGATTGCCATCGAGGTCGCACGGCGTCGTTGAGGCCAGGCTGCAGAGGAGCTGGCTCATGCCTTTCGGGGTACTCTGGCAGAACTGGGCCCGCAGCGGGGCTCTCTGGCAGGACTATGCTCGCAGCTGGGCTCCTGGGCCCCCTCTGGGGCTGACTGGAGAATCCTGGGCCCCCTCTGGGGCTGACTGGAGATTCTGGGCCTCCACTGAGGCGGACTATAGATTCTGGGGATCCTGGACCCCCTCTGGGTAGGACTGGAGATTGGGTGTTGAGCTTGACGTCCCCTGCCTCTCTGTCGAGGTGGGCGAGCAGGTCCTGGAGCAGTGCACCCATCTCCAGCAGGGGTTGCATCTGATCTTGATCTTTCGTGGACCTGCACACATTGATCTTCTGGATGAGCTCACCTGCCAGCTGTTGGAGCACTAGCCTCCGCCATTGATGCTCCTTGCTCTCCTCCTTCTGAGGACACACAGACCCTTTCCAGCTCGGCTATGTCGTTCACTCACCCTCTCCAGTATCCTTTAGAAGTGCTCCGCCGGCAGTCGCTCCACTCGCTCTGGCGCGCTCCAAGTTGTTCTGCCGGGTGGCAAGCCGACTCCCCACGAATGTCGCTTGTCACGGTCATAGCCCCACAAAAAAAAATTCCCAGGGAGGCCCCTCTGCTATACCATTGTTTTGGTCTTGCATTCTGTCATGGTTGCTGTTCGTGGGCTAATAGAGAGGCATAATGGCAGAGGTGAATGGCTTTTAATGAAACAAATGAGAAACAGGAACTTAAACAGGAGATAAACCAATATGATAGACTAGGAACTACACTGACTAGGAGATAACACACAGGCTAGGAGATACACTGAGCTAGGAGATACACACAGAGCTAGGAGATACACAGAGCTAATGAACACAAGGAAATATAAACCACAAACCACTTAACTGAACAGATGCAAGACACAGACTAACTAAACTCAGAAACCTTTATAACAAAACTAATGAGCAACCTTGGTTCAGGTGAGCACTCCCATCACCTGACCGAGGTGCATTCTGCGAAATGAAGTTCATCAACACAGAAGAAACACAGAAAACCAAAAGAGTCTCTGGGCGCTTTGGCGCCCTCTAGGGGTTATCCCTGACACCTACATAAGGGCTCTTATAAATATTATTACATCACATGGTGTGGCTTTCTAACCTGCACCTCGTAACAGATAGATAGAGTCTTAGACACCATATTATCTTTAGTGCAATTAAATCATCTTTTATACATGGTTATTATGTCAGCATTATTTTGTACAAAATCATTAACTACTTCCAAATGTAACTTTAAATAAATAAATAACGTTAAACAAAAATATTTGCATGCCTGTAAAGAAGGCAACATATTACATGACAGACCAGTTTTTAGATCAATGATTTGCATGAAAATATAAGAGCAAGTGTAACAAAGTTATTCTCCAGCACACTCAGTAAAACCTAACAGCTGTTTTCCTTACAGGACTGTGCAAAATCTTGGGTACATACAAACAATGCCATATGTAAATAAAAAAAAACTACATAAAATAAACTTCTATAAAGAGCACTAAGGAGTAATAAAATTCAATATTTGGCGTAAAAGCTCTTTGCCTAAAAATAATCAATCTTGTTAGATACAGATTTGTTTTGATTTTATAAGGTTTTATAAGTACTGTAAAGCAGTAGGGAGGTTTTACTAAGCGTGCCAATCAACCATAAGATTATGACCACTCACCAAATAAGCCTCTTTATGTCCTTTTTCTTTTTCAAGGTTACAAACAGTCGTGTAAGCATTTCACTGCATATCATACTGTGTATGATTGTGTATGTGATGAATAAAATAAAATTTCAACTGAATTTAATGTTTTGCCACCAAAAACCTTTGAGGCTGTGGTTTCTGGCACCAAGTCATCAGTAACAGATCCTTTACATCCTTTACATATCTTGACATATTGTCTTCTCCTAGAGAGGTTCCCTAGTCTGTAATCTAGTATGAGGCCTCGCAACCACATCCAATTGGACACAAAGGGTCAAAACTCATTGTCCGACCACGTCCAAACACGTTCTACGTCGTCGGCCACATCTTCGTCTTGGGGCAGGGACCTCTCAGATGTCACAGTTGACACAAGGTACTGAGAGTGTCCCATTCAGCTAAAAGGTTTGAGCAAGAGTGGTCTCGCAGGCCAGAAAGGGAGGAGACTAGGCAGTAGTGTAGGCTTCAGCTGGACCACATTCTTCTGGTTGTGGATGGATGTTAGGTATGGTCTCACTTTGAGGCCATTTACATAATGTTACATAATACATAAAAAACAAGTTACATAATGATTATTTTTTTCTATTTATACTTTTTTCCCTCTTAATTTTTGCAGATTACCAAAAAAGGGGGGGGGACTGCAGTGCCTTGTAAAAACGCACTAGAATGGTTTGTCTGTCCCAAAGACTGTGTTTTGGTTCCGGGATGAAGTCTCGCATGAGTGCGCAGCCGCATCGCGAGGTTATCCCGATGATGTAACAGGGTCAGGGGATCCTGTTAATAGAAGAAACTTGAGGAGAGAGTATTAGGAGTAGAAAAGCTAGGCCGTTGAAAAGCTGGAGAGAGCAGCCACCGACTGTTTTCTGCATAGATATGCTATGTGGGAGAGGCAGTTGAAGAAGCTACGTCACACTAGCACACCTACTCCTCACTGACAACATCCCTACACCCATGCAACGTCACACCCTTCTGCACTGCTTTCACCTAGGATGCCAGTCGGAGCACCAAGGACTAGCAGCCTTCACTTTACTTGACAGCCACAGGACCACAGCGGGGTGAAACGAGGTGAATCCAAGTGCAGATGAATAGCAGAAACGTTAAACTGAAGCGAGGTCGGAAAACGAAAGCGCAAGTCAAAAGCCAGAAGATCAATCAGAGTAATGTCAAAGCTGAAACACAAAGCAAGAGCAATAGTCAAAATGGGAAGCATTAAACCGGTAACCGTGAAATCAATCAGCGAGGCAACAATCCAAAACACATAGAACAAAAGCCGTAGTCAAAACGAGGAAGTGCGGGAAATCAAATCAGAGCCGGGATATCAAACAGCGAGGCGACAAATCCAAAATGGAAGGCAAGAGATGTGAAACGAGAAAACGAAACTACTTGCCAACGTGAAGACAAAAAAACAAAAATGTGAGAAAATCAAAGCAGATGACATTCAATAATCCAGCGATTTAAACAACGCACAGAGCATGTTTAAATGCTGGAGTAATCAGCGGAGGATGAGAGACCGGTGTGCAGAAGAGGCGGAAGTGAGGGCATGGGAAAGGGTACATGACGGCAAAAGATAAACATGACCACATGGGGAAAGTGATAGCGTGGGAAAAAAACAGGCTGACAGGCGTGGATCACGACAAAAAGTCGGAAAGCCAAACATGCCAGATCCCGCACTTCCCTGCAGAACGAGGCACCTGTCCTACCGGGCGAACTGGTTTGGCGAAGGACTCTCTCCTCCGCCCATCAAAAGTTCTCTGCTAATGGGCCAATAAATCACACTATGTGTTGGGGCAACCCACATAACCATTGTAACAAATGTGGTTTATGTAAAGCACTAATACGGATGATCTCCACACAAGCCTGAAGCTGGGGGCAGGGTGGGCGCAGCCACATAAAAGGTTTTTTTATATAGGCTTTGTATAAGCAGATTACCAAAAAAAGGGGGAAAACTGCAGTAGCTTGTAAAAACGCACCCGAATGGTTTGTCTGTCCCAAAGCCACGTCGCGAGGTCATCCTGATGATGTAAAGAGAGTCAGGGGATCCTGTTAAAAGGACACCTGGGGAGAAGGTCGGGGAGAGAGAGTTGTGCAGTTGGATTATCACCCCCCCCAGTGTGCTTCACCTGCTCCCGGATTTTTACCATCACTTCCTGTGAGGCTGATCCAGCTCTACCACCACACTCTGTTCATAAAAAATCAGGACTCTGGACAATGTATATATTTGGTAAATATTATTATTATTAGTTTTTTTGCTGTTTTTGGTGCACCTATTTTGTTTTGTTCCATTGTTGTTGGTGTCTTCTCTTGTTCTGAGCTGCTTCACCAGAGGCTAGATAAAAGATCCTGTTTAGTGTAACCAGGTTATTAAATTATCCGATCGTTACATGTTAATAAAAACCATACACAATACATAGAAAAAAACACAAGATACAAGAACTATACAGATTAAATACGGACACTATAGAGAGTATGTAAACAAATCCACAATATACATATATAAGTGTGAGTGAGCATGATGTTGCACACAGCAGGAATGTGCATCAAATGGAGTTGTGATGTATGACTTCATACAATATACACTACAAGAAGTAAGAATGTGTGTGGTATTGCAGACAACAATAATGTGCATCACATATGGAAATTAGAGAAGCACTTTAAATATTTTTTAGTTTTCTGGTTTTGTTAAGATAGGATTTATGTTGATCTCCCATTTCAAATTTCCCCAGATACTAGTTGTTAGATATTTTTGATGGAGAGCAGAGCTGTGGAGTGTCTCATAA
The DNA here is from genome assembly GCA_011419295.1 of Clarias macrocephalus. Taxonomy (NCBI): domain Eukaryota; kingdom Metazoa; phylum Chordata; class Actinopteri; order Siluriformes; family Clariidae; genus Clarias; species Clarias macrocephalus. The sequence continues at coordinate 26,997 of JAAGKR010002834.1, forward strand.
AGTACACTGCCATCTTCACAGTTTTTAATGTGTTCAGCTTATGGTTGTTCTGACTGCAATAGAGCTCCAGGTCCTCAACCATCTGCTGACATGCACGCTTTTGGGTTTACAATGTGCTGAGAGAGGAAGAGGACTTCTGGGTTTTTTTGTGGTATATGCCAAGATTACGTAAAAAATAAGATCTACGTATATCACCCTGGGGATTTAAGGTGCCGCAGGATGTAGTGCAGACCCATGTTGTCTGGGTCATGTCACAGCTGTGTCATTATGTTGTCTTGTTTACTCTCTAGGCAAACTGCAGCTGTTCTAACAGCTGTCTTATGATGCTCTTCAATTTGACCAACACCGGTCATGTGAAGGAGTTCATGACCACAAATTACAGATGTAATTGAGTGTTTCTTGGGGGCTATGGGTGCAGCTTAAGTACTAGGGGAGTTGGTAGGGGGTTCCCAGAGGTGCAATAGGACTGTTATCAGTGGAATGAAATAGTTGAGTACAAATGGTACTTAAGCAGTATTCTAGGTTTACCGCTGCGCCTCACGGCGACAACATTTGTGTGTTTGCTGGCTTTTACTGCTGATTGCTGCTATATAACTATAGACTGACGCCTCAGATCTTAGTCATTCTCTCAAGGATTAATGAGCCGGAGCTCCTTTAGAGCTGCATGTAATAGAGGATAAAATCAAGTGAAACATTGTAGTTAAACGAATTCATAAACACAGTACTAAAATTACAGTAAAAATTTAGAATTTCAATTAGATTCAACTTTATTAGGATCGAATTTAAGCAAAGTAAACATTAACACAATGAGCCTTTATATTTTATCATGTATAATTAGAAAAGCTAGTAGGGTTTTGTGTCATGAAGTTATATTTTGTGTTCTTTAAATTTGTAGTAAATTTATTAACTGAAATAAATGAAACTAAATGACCATAAAATACAAACATTGTCAGGACGTGCTACTGCGTCAGCAGATGCCGATGTTTTTTTGCGTTATTATAAGAATTAAATGCAGTAGGATGTTATGATCATCATAATGTAAAAATAAATTTTTACATCCCAGTAACACCCCCATTGTACTGTACCACCGGTGGCAAAACACAATTGAAACATTAAACAAATTTACAATCACAGGACTAAAATTACAGTACAAATTTAGAATTTAAATTAAATATAAGTGTTTCTTATTTGCATCGAATTCAAGCAAAGTAAATGTTAACACAATGAGCCTTTATATTGTATCATGTGTAACACTCACGTAGCCAAAAAACTCTGGGTATGCATCAGAAAAAGTGGGTGTGATATAGGTGTTGTCAGATTAATGTGCAAAAATAGATATATAATCTGAACAAACGGTGAATACGCCCTGAATACTTAACCTAAACCGAAGGCGTGGATTAATAAACCGAGATGCGTGTATCTTAGCCCCATCCCCATTAAAACGGGAAAGGCTTGCCTTCGGGAAAGGCTTACCTTCCTCTTCCGCAAGAGGTTGTGCGTTGTCCACTACACAGCAAAAATATGTTAGTATATTATAACTGAAATAAATCAGTTCACATCGGCGTGCGTTTCGCACAGTGCCGCAAAGACAGTGCATATTTCGTGAGTGTGAATTTGTGTTTGTTGTATTTCTGGGGAAGAGAAATCTCTTCATCTTCAATCTATCATATTGCCGCAGGTTCACGCAAACATTTTACATTCATTAAAAGGGTTATTCACAACCACATTGCAGCCATTCACAGACATGCATTGTGCTATGTTGTTGTTTGTCATCAGAGTATTTTATGAATTAAATGAAACTGCTGTTTTGGTACACTTTTCATCTCTCCTTTGATCAAAATGCTGCCGATATGAGCTGATACAAGCAGCTTTGTTTCAGTCATAATATTCATCTATCATAAAGAGGGGCGACTGTTACAAAGCCGACAAAATGTAAAATCAGTACCCCAGAAAAACAACAGAGCACAAACATATACTTGCTGAATAAACACTGCATGTACTGCACGCACATGCGATGCTTCTTTATCGCATGTTTTATCGAAGCTTTATTTCAAACATTCCGGCCATTCATGGTCAGATAATTATTCAATGCTGGACATAAACATAAAAAAAGCATAATGGTGATTATTATTCTGGTTATTATTATCATGTTTTTTTGCTGTTTGTGTTCAGCGTTGAATGATTATTTTAAACTGAAGTGCTTTGTGTGAATTCATGCAACGAGTCATTTCTTTATACAAAGATTATTACATTGTGCGCAGTCCACTGAGCTTCTGCGGATTCCAAAAGTTTCCTTATCATAACATGCCTTGTACAGTTTTTAGTCACTCTATACACAACCCATGATTTTTTCATGCTATTTTACAAATGGAAAATACAAATGAAATAATTTTTGTTTTTTAATTTTTAATTCTTAAAATTTAAAATTAAAACATTTTATAAAAATACAAAAAAAATAGTGTGCAAAGTGATTAAAAAAAGAATACAATGCAGGTTATCCTAAGGAAAATCACAATTTCTTCCATTCCAAAGATTAAAAGTGGTAAAAATGTCAATTTTAGAACCTAGAATCCAGAAGATTTGAAATGTACACAAATTTACACAAAAAAGAGGCCTGAAGGTCTTCAGGTCTTCAGGAAGGCCTCAGAGCCAACAGGGGTCTTAAGGTGCTTTTTGGCTTCTCTGAATGTATAGGTGAGAGCAGCTGATTCACACCTGGGGAGGCGTGAATTATTTGCATTTGAATGTTGTCTGACATTGTAAAGCACACACAATAACACTAAAACAACAACAACCTACAATAAATAGGAATAAGAGGCCCTGATAAAACTGCATAAATATTATTTAGTACAACAAAATTGTTGTACTCAGTGCTCTCGAAAACTTTATGCTTGCGGTTGGACGCTGATTATGGGCTACTATATAGGTAATCAAAGAGGAGAATTGCGATGCCGGCTCAACATCCCGAGCCCAATGTTTTTTAATTGATTTGGGGCAGTTTTCACAAGCAATTGGTACATTTTCTCTTAGTACTTATATTACAACAGATCATCAAAAGTGCACTTTTTTCAAACATTTCATCATATTTTCAATTGTATTAGTACAATACACATAATCACAAAATATCCTTTTCACTACACAAAATATGTGTTTCATCTAAATAAATGTTTCGTTCACAGCCTTTCATAATGTTATCACTATCTATTTTTTGATTTGCATCTCTTATTATTCAGTTTAATACATTTGTCTGTCATTTAATTCAACTGATCTTAATGTTTAATCAATGAATCATTCATTATGTCCATGGATGTTCAACTTGACTGATTGTTGTCTGGTCATTTGTAAGTTACAAATTGCTGCAAGAGCTTTCAATCAAGAAATACAAATTATTAATTGTTTCCCCTGATGATCACAATTAGTTACCATATAAGTAGAACTGTGTTTGAGACTTGACACTGTTCAAATATGGAGCAGGATAGACTCGAAGGGAGAGGAAACCTTCATCGAAGAGGTGGTGGTGCTCCTCAACAGAGAGGTGGGCACAGACAAAGGGAAAGAGGTGGTGGTGCTCCTCGACAGAGAGGTGGTCTTCAGAGAAATGTAGGCAGAAGAGAACGCAACACCATCTCTAATGAAGTCCGGGCCATCATTGTTGACCATGTCATTAACAGAGGCTTTACCATGGCTAAGGCTGCCAGGTTGGTACAGCCTAATATCATCAGAACTTTTCACCAAGAAAACCGATAAGTCTGCTATAGTAACTTCCCTTCTAAAATATAGTACTCTATTGTATAGATGAACAACATGTAATTGTCAGTTTACAGTAATGTAATTTGTAATACTACAATATTGACAGTATATGGTTGTCCTCAGAATTAAAAGCAGACAACCTGGTAGTGGTCGCCCACGTGTTTTTTACCGAGCAGCAGGAGTTGGCTTTGGTGGAAATGGTCAGGGCAAGGAATGACATACGGCTATCTGAAATCAAACAGGCTATTGACAACAGCAATGACACCTTTGCCATTGTGCCATCAATTAGCCTTCCAACGATTGCCCAGCTTTTGAAGAAGCACCAGGTTTCCATGAACCAAATTTACTTGGTTCCTTTTGAGAGAAACAATGTCCGGGTGCATTCAGAATATATTCAGGTACAACACTAAACTGGCATGCAATTACTGTAACAGTACTGACAACTATTATTTGTAACAAAAAACTAACCAACTTATCATTTTAGAGGGTGATGGAGCTTGACGCTGCTGTGAATCATCTCAAGTATATTTTTGTTGATGAGGCCTGTTTCAATCTGGCATAAACTAGATGCAGAGGACGTAACCTTATCGGAAAAAAGGCAACCAAGTCCCTGGACAACATGGGGGGAAACATCTCAATGTGTGCAGCTATATCTGAGTATGGTGTGGTAGGCTGTAGACCAGTTCTAGGGTCATACAACACTGAACACCTGATCGTTTTTGAACTTGAGCAGGCCTGTCAGGGAGAAGACATCATCTATGCTGGTGTGTGGAACAATGTCAGCTTCCACCATGCACAGCTGGTTCGGGAATGATTTCAAACACGTCCTCGCTTCATTACCCTCTATCTTCCACCATGTTCCACTTTCATCAACCCAATTGAGGAATTCGAGGTGTATGTTCGCAATCCTCATGAGCATGTCTCCCTTCTTCAAGCCATGGGTGAAGCTTGTGGTGATATAACAGCTGAGTAATGCCAAGCCAATTCGTCATGCCAGGAGATTTTTCCCAAAGAAGACATCCACTGTGATTTTGATGAAAATTTATGGCCCAATGTTAATGACTGGCTTTAATTGTGTGGAAGTGATTTTCATAAAAATAGATTTTGCTTATGTAAATGACTTTTTTTTTTATCCTTTTTTCGTGTGCGTGTGTGTGTACTATATATATATATATATATATATATATATATATATATATATATATATATATATATATACTGTATATGTATATATATATATTTTTTTTTTCTGAACATAAGTGTAATATTTGCTGTGTAAATTTTTACAGTTCAGTTACACTCATTCAGCACCATGGACAATTTGAAACGCTTACCTTGTATTATTTGCTCTTGAATGAAATGATTGGTAAAAGTACTAAGTTGAAAAAAGATCTTACTGTATTGTTTGGATGATTAAACCAAATGTTCTCAATATATATCACAATGATCATGTGTTCTGAAACAATGATTAAGTGGTATGAAAATATGTGCAAATACAATGAAATCATGACATCAGATTTGAAAGAATGACTAGTGGTGTTACAAATGTGATCAGTTAAAGTTTTTGTACTAAGAGATTTGAAAATGCACACTTGACTTATTAAAATAGTACCAAAACAATTGAAAAAAACTGTAATAAGGCATTTTTATTTAGACTAAAAAAATAATGTTGCATCTATTTTTAGGCATGCTAGCTGCCACTTTTTATTTAGAAGTTTTCAATGCAAATCTACTGTGGCTGAGAAGTGCACACCAAATTAACAAAACCGAAAACAAAATAAATTTAAAAACAAAATAAAAAAAACAAAAACAAATCAAAATATTCAAAAAACAACATAAAACCCAAAACAAAATAACAAAACCCAAAACAAAATAACAAAACCCAAAACAAATTTTTTTTGTAAACTAGTTTTGTTATTTTGTTCTTGGTTGACAGTGGCACGCGAGCAAGGCGATGTGAAGCGCCCCAGAGACTTTAAAAAGGGGAATGCCGTCCTTTGATCACCGCAAGAGGACAGCACGTGAACGAGCTGCGTGAGCTCCTGCGGCACCTTCACTTCCGCGAAGAGCCCGACTTCGCATCCCCGCCGCCGAAGAGGAAAAGGCCACAGACAGGATTACGATAAGGTCCCTAAACCCAGCCAGGAAAGCCGCCCAGCTGACGGACGTCCAGGAGAGACTCCTGCCTGTGGCCGCGCCCAGAGAGAGCTGGAAGGGGCTGGTCTTGGCTTGCATTCAGCGGAAGAGGTCGCTGTTATGGGAGCACGCAGGAGCGCTACTTCCGCGTGCTCCAGGCTGCCACTTTGACCGGCGCCACCATTCACCAGCCTGTGCCCGCATGCCAGCGAGGCACTGCCAACCAGACCAGCATGTTTATCACCTTCCCTTTTTTCCCATCCACCCTCCATTAACCCTTTCCTTCCCTATGTTTCCTAAATAAATTACCCTTTTCCCGTAAGACCTTGCCTCGTGTCCGTGCTTTATGATGCTGCCCGTGCAACAAAGGGTCGAACCCGTTACAGTTGTTAATTTGGTTTGCACTTTTCGGCCATCCAGATACGAACCGGAAAAGGTAGATATAGTTTGCGAATTAAATTTTGCTGATTGAACAAGACAGCTGCGCAAGGTTTACAGGAACTACTGTAGCAGCGGTAGATTCGTGTGTGTATGAATGTGCAAACATGTACTGTGCTTATTATGGTTTCAAATGTGGCGTTCTGCCAAATTTTTGCAATTCTTGTGGAAAAAAATCTTGGAAAAAAAAGCTTTTAAAAGAGACAAAGCATAAAACAATGCATTCTGGGTCAACGGAAGTTTGAGGTATTATCATAGGCAAAATGTGGCTAGACTATACTACTTTTTAGTCCTTAGCGCTGTGTTTGTATGTAGCACCATGATCCTGGATGAATGTTGTCTCATTTCACTATGTACTGCATAGCTATACTACTTTTTAGTCCTTAGCGCTATGTTTGTATGTAGCACAATGGTCCTGGATGAATGTTGTCTCATTTCACTATGCACTGCATAGTACTTAACTATAAAAGTTTCTTGATTTGACTAAATATACATAGCATAGCATAAATATGCATAGCATAGCTTTAATGTGCCTTCTACAGGTTGGGCCTTAAGTTTCTGGACATAAAGGCATATTTCTAGGGTATCTGAAACATAAAATAAACATGTTAAATATTTTATAATTATTTTTAAATATAAAATTTTTCCTATGTATGGAAACCTATGGCCCACACTGTATTTACAATAACTGGAAATGGAATAAATATAGAGTTAGTTTGTGAGCAATGTTGCTTTTTAGTTTCTTACATAGATTGACAGTTTTTTTTTTTTTAAGATTAATTTTGGTATAATGTGTCAACAGAGTGGTTGCTTAAAACCACAACAAGGAAAAACACTCCCATTACACACTGATCCACAAGTAAATGCAAATGATACCCTTTTGATTCCTGAAAAGAAAATTTAAGAATTTAACAAAGACATGGAGGAAGGACCCTATGTACTTCTCTACCCAGATGGCTCCAAAGTCATTAACATTCCAGGGACAGCAAGACCCTTTACACTGAAAGACTACAGAACAGAACTTGGAAAGCCGTATTCAAGGATAAACTTGTTTATTTTCAGAAAGAAGGACTCTGAATGTTAGTTTTATAGAATTCATGTACTGTTTCTCTTAAGTTTTTACGTTAAGTACAGTAACATGGTCTGTGTCTAGAAGAACAGGTTCTCAGTTCAGAATCAGACCCAGAAGTTGTCATAAGAACTTGGAATACTGAACTATCTGACCAAGCAGATACACTGGTAGTTTAAGATTAATAAATCAAATAGATTTTTAATTGTTGAAAAATATATACTGTATGTTAGTATAAAGTGATAATTATGAGTCTTCTTTCATAAACAAATTTCATATACCTAGGCATACAAGCACACAAAATGTAAGCTGTTTTTAATCTTGTCATGATTATGTTCATTATTAAAACAGAACAAATGAGATACTGTATATCAGTGCGATAAACATCTGATTACATCTGTTTGTTTTCTATCTTTAGTGGTGAGGAACCATCGCCAGGAAATGTTGTGGAGATTAGTGTTATCAGTGTTTTGAACTTATTAGTCTGACTAACGTTACCTGTGTATGATCCTTGGATCCTACCTTGAGGTGCCTTTTTAATGAAACTGTAGATACAGTTCAATATAACATCACATCTGTTGATAAGGCCTGATTTTGGGTTTAAGATAATGCTCTCAGATTCAGAGGATGACCGTCCAGGTACTTCAGACCATGTTGCAACAGAAAACGTCTCTAGGGTTACGTCTGTAACCCCAGTTCCCTGAAGGGGAACGAGACGCCGCGTCACGAAGTGACAGCTTTGGGGATTGCTTCCAGAAATCGCGTCTTGTATACATATCTTATCAACTCCACAGTTGCGACGTCGGAACGCGAAAGTGTATAAATAGGAGTCAGACAAACCTTCTACAGCTTCCGAAGCTCACAAGTGTTCAGGCGCTTATAAGTATGGCAACGTGACGCGGCGTCTCGTTCCCCTTCAGGGAACTGGGGTTACAGACCTAACCCTAGAGTGTGCCCGAACTGAGAGCGGGGAAACCTCGCCAACTGCCCCGTAAGCCATGGAGGTGGCCTCCACAATCCATCTATTGAGTGTGTGCTTGGTCGCAGGAAGGCCCCTCTTTGGAGGACCAAAGCACACGAATAGCTGGTCAGACCGTCTTCACACCACGGAGGCGTGAGCATAGTGATGGAGAGCTCTGACTGAGCAGATAAGGTTCAGCCTCTCCTGTTCCGGCGTTGGGAAGGGTGGGGGGTAAAAAGCCTTGAGCACCACTGACCTGGCCATTCTGGTAGGGACCTTTGGAATATATCCAGGTCTGGGATGTAAGAATGCCTTGACTAGCCCAGGGGCGAAGGCAGCGCAGAGACCGCCTCCAGATCACCTACCCTCCGGAGTAACGAGATGGTCAGGAGGAGGAGGGTCTTAAGTGTCACACACTTCTCGTTACTGTCCGTGAATGGTTCGAATGGAGCCCGAGATAGACCCTCCAACACGATGGTGAGGTCCCATGAGGGCACCCTGGAGTGAATTGAAGCCCTTACAGTACAGTATAGTAGAGGGTCACAGCCCAGAGATCTCCCACCCGCAGGAGCGCAGAACGCAGAAATGGCGGCAGAGGGCTGGATCCAACTGCCGGTTCCCACACCATGAAGTGAAAACCCTCCATTTGGTATTGTACAATCTCCTTGTGGATGGGGCTCTAGAGCTAAGTATGGTGCTGACTACCTCCTGGGAAAGATCTGCGTCTATGAAGTGCGCCCATCAGAGGCCACACCCATAGATTCCACAGCTCGGGTCTTGGATGGTGAATCGATCCGTGAGCTTGGAACAATATGCAGCTGGAGAGGCTGTCTGTCCAGTAGAGACACTATGTCCATAACCATACCCTGGTCGGCCAGCGAGGGGCCACTAGAAGGAGTCAAACTCTCCACTCGCAAATTTGCTCCAGAACTGCCAGGAGCAGTGCAACTGGGGGAAAAGCATACAGGTGCTCGTAATGAGAGGAGCTTGCCCCGGCCCCACAGGAGGATCTGGGACGCCAATTTGCACAGTGAGTGTGAACGCAGACCCCCCTGATGATTGATGTAGGTGACCACCGTTGTGTTGTCAGTGCGAATCAACACACGCTGGCCCCGACATCCGGAAGGAAGTGTTTCAATGCTAACCAGACTGCCATCATTTCGAGGGCATTTATGTTCCAGTCATGCTGATGTTCCTTCAACAGGCCCTGTGCGGAGCGACCCCTGTAGATTGCTCCCCATCCAGTTTGTTGTCAGTGTCACCTGGTGATACGTGGCGCAGAGAACAGGGCCTTGGGACAAGAACCCGGGCTCCTTCCATGCCCTCAGAGCCCAAATACAATGGGATGAAGCCCGAATTATGCGGAACGGACTCCCTCTGGAGGAGAAACCCTTGGTCTTGAGCCACCACTGGAGTGGCCTCATGTGCAGCAGGCCGAGCGGTACAATGCTCGATGCTGCTGCCATGAGGTCCAGCAGCCGCTGAAAGCTCTTTACAGTGAAGGCGAGGCCTAGCTTGATGCCCTTGACGGCTGAAAGGAGTGACTGGATGCGTGCCAGCGTGAGGCGAGCTGACATCCGCATCGAGTCCCATATGACGCTCAGGTAAGAGGTGACGCAGGAAAGCGTGAGCACACACTTTTTGGCGTTCAGCCGTAACCCCAGCACTCTCATGTGATCGAGAACGAGGTCTCGATGACGAACAGCCATTCCCGCGGAGTGGGCAAGAATCAGCTAATCGTCTAAGTAATTCAGGATTCTGATACCTGACAAACGAAGTGGTGCTATGGCCGCATCCACTACCTTTGTGAATGGAAGAACCCGATACTGGTACGCCTCGCTCCCAAAGGCGAACCTCAGAAACTTCCGATGTTGAGGAAGGATGGAGACGTGGAAGTACTCGTCCTTCAAGTCTAATGTGACGAACCTGTCGCCCGTGCGGATCTGGGTCACGACGTGCTTGAGCGTTAGCATTTTGAACTTGTACTTCCTCAGACTGCGGTTTAGAACACACAGGTCCAGGATGGGCCGCAATCCCCCATCCTTCTTGGGGAAGATGAAGTAGCGGCTGTAAAACCCGCACTCTTTTTGGGACTGGGGGATCCTTTCGATAGCCCCTTTTGCCAAGAGAGCCTTCACCTCCCCTTCCATCACCTGGGACTGCTCCGGTTTCACTAGCGTACGTACTGTACTGTAGTACTGTAGCCCTCTCCCACAGTACACAGAACCCACTGAGACACATCTGGAAGAGCTTTCCACTTGTTCATGTGCTCTACTAGAGGAACCAGCCTGACAAGACGAAGAGCCGAGTGGAGTCAACCTCGTAGCTCCTGGTTGCGGTCGCCGAGGATGAGCAGTAACGGCCACATAGACCGATGAATGCTGAACCCCTTTCATTTTCTGCCTGCTGGACTCACACCACTCCCATGTACTGTGTTTCTTTTCAGTTTACCCTTTCCAATGGCTAATACATGCACAAACACCCTCAAGTTACCACTTTTAGACACATACAGTATTTTTCAGAAACAGATGGATTTTGGAATCCAAAATTTTCTAGGTTTTGGATGTATATAAATAGCCTTGCTATGTTTTACTCTTATGCCATCAGTTTCACATCAACTGATGGTCTTATGACCATCGTATCATGGTCATAAGAAGCTTTCTTTGACACTTGCTCCAACTCATTTTTTATTATAATTTAAATTTCTTTATATATATACAGTATATATTGTCCTAATTTCAAAATTCTTTGCTTATGATTACAAGAATTACAAAGAGTTTCATGCAGTCCATGGATGAGGTTAAAGTAATTTTTGCTTCACTGGTTTTAACCTGACAGCTACTCTTTTGACAGTCAAAGTTTTCAACAACGCATTAATCCTGTCCATAGGCAGGATGAAACTCTTCATAATTCTTATAATCTGAGGCAAAGAACTTGGAAATGAGGGAAGCGAAAAAAATGTAAATATTGATTTTTTTAAATTATGTAATCAATTGTATGATTCACATTTACTTTTATTTTTATGACTACAATAATTATGATGTGAAATTGACACCATACGTTCTGTGACCTGCATTGTTTATTTATTGATTAAGGTTTTCTCAAGTTGCAATCAGCGGTTTCTACTATCATCCTTAAGAATGTGTATGTTCAGAGACCTGCTATTTCTTTCAATGTGAAGTAAAGTTGTAATGCTTCCTCCCATTTCTTTGGCCACTGTAATTGACTGTGTTCCATTACAAATTCTAGATATTCATGAATGTTTTCATCACCACATAACTGATTTATCAACCTTGATTCAGGAAAAGCACCCAACACAACTTCATCAACTGCAAAGTAACAGTTCCTTGATCCTGACCTGTAAGAAGATGCATTTAACATACGATGTGACTTTTGCAGGTGTAGTAGCGTATTTTAAACAAGCTTATTAATAGATCAATTATAAAAAGCATTTTTACAGATATAATTTGCTGACCTTTGTGGCAGATAATACAGTTAATTTGGTACACCCCCAGGGGGTGTTGTTGCGAGTCTAGAGGGCCTAATCCTGTGCTTATTCCAAAGTGATACACACTTTGCCTGCAGAATATTTTGGAAGCAAAACTGAAGCAGGCACTAGTGTTCGTTGCTGCCATTGAAATGTCCTTCATTTCTGAGATCCCCAAAGAGGTCTATCCAGAACTGAGCCCTAAAGCACAAAAAAGTAAAATAAAATAAAAATTCATATAATAATTTGTTTTTAATTAATTTTGTGTGTGACAATAAATTTTATTTAAATAAATGCTACAATGGATAGTATAGGACAAAATATACAGTACAATAAAAACACACACATCACAGACACCCTGTACTAGTTACATTAATAAAAAAAATAAATGTGTCAAACAAGCGATCACTTTACTGACTCGCTCAAGAATATAAAATCAACACATACCTTAATTATCTAAAGCTGGACCACCAAGATTCAATGCACTGATTGCTCACTGTACCATACATGAACTTCTTGAACCTGCATAGTAGTCTGTTTGGTGATGACGGAGAGTGCACTGTATTGCTGCCAGGGTACCGTTTTCTGTTCCAAAATCCGTTCGTAGTCTCATAGAGACAACATCAATCATGTACAGTGGTAATAAAGGTGTTTGCAATAACAGCAGGATCATTGTTACTTGGTCCACAAATAAGCCACAGGACAATAAGCCGTCAACGCATCCCCATATAGCTAAACCAACAACCGAACCGAACAACTGTCCTGGTCCACGCAACTCTGCTCTTATGGCATTCCTGACATTGTTTAAACTGGAATCATTTTGTCTTTGAAACATACAGTACCTGCGTTCTTCAGTTGTGTTTTTAGAGTTCTCAAACTAATCTTTATACCGTGATATGTCATAAGCATTTTCAAAATCACGGCATATAAATGTCTGTCCTCAAAGTAGCATTGAATAAATTCCATTTCCTTGCTTTCTAATAGAAAATTTCATTGTTTTTTTTAGTTTTGCAGACCACATATGAGAAATAAAGATAGAGACACAATCTCCTACTTTCTGTATATCTTGAGTGACAGATGTCTCGTCCAATCAGCAGTAAGATTTTAATTTGCAAACTATACCTACCTTTTCCGGTTCATTCTGACTGGCCGAGAAGTGCAAACTGAAAAAAGTAACAAAACCAAAAGCAAAACAACAAAACTTAAAACAAAAGAACAAATTTGTTTTGGGTTTTGTTATTTTGTTTTAGGCTTTGTTATTTTGTTTTTGAATTTGTTATTTTATTTTCGGTTTTGTTAATTTGGTTTTTAATTTGTTATTTTGTTTTGGGCTTTGTTATTTTGTTTTTGGTTTTGTTATTTTGTTTTGGGTTTTGTATTTTTTGTTTTTGGTTTTGTTATTTTGTTTTTTTTTATTTATTTTGTTTTCAGTTAATTTGTTTTGCACCATACAAATCTTATAAAGCCCACATGACATAAAACATTCCCCATCTTAATATTTTAACTAAATTTTTTAACTATTTAAACCATTAAACTATTTATTTTACTATTTTAACTTTTATTATTTCATTTACTTTAAAATAAATTCAAGAACAAAAACAATCAAACTTTTTTATATATTATTGATTGAATGTGGGCTGAAAAAAACTGTTGTCCTCAAAAATTTAACAGATGAGGACTCATGTCCATCAATTTGATATACAGTGTACTGGAGAAACTCCCAGGTGGGAAGACACTGCTTTGTGTAGTTAACATCAAAGGCAGACCGTTTGGAGAAACCAGAGAATAAAGAATAAACCAGTTGTTGTGTCAAAATAACCCAACCAGGTGTTTACAGAAACAACACAGCATTTTTTGGAGTGTATTTTTTGAGTTATTCTAATGGTCTATTGTGAAAGTGTATTTTTCCAGTTATTTCTATATTTAAAGTTTGATGTCTTTAAATGTATTTTTTTAAATAATTATAATAACAATAAACCGATACAAACAGAGGCTATATAACAGTTCATTCTTTGTACAAATAAATTGTTAGCTTGTGAACTTGATCGTCTGTCTAAACAACATAAAATTTTATTGTACAATAAATGTCAATAGCTCTAGTTCAAATTTTTCATGTTTGTTGTATAATGTGGATATAATGTGTATTGGATGTGGAAATTACCATCACTAGTATTTCTTCAAAAGAATAATGATTTTTTTATGACTTAAGCTTAAATCATATTTGAAAACTTTGTCGAATGAAAATGTCACTTTCCGCCACCTGGCAGTTGTTTCATGAATGACACGAAATGTGACATTTATTTTGGCCATTGCTGTTTTACCGCGACAGAGAGCACGGCGGTAATAGACATCCTCCTTGACTACCTACTGTAGTATGAAAATGTCCTTTTCAAGCCTATAGTAAAAGATATTGAGGTTGTCAGCCAAGTCATTAGCACAGTCTTTCACACAAGGAAATCACTTGAAACTAAACTTGGCAACAGCTAAGATGGCGCTGTGTTTGTGACAGTCTGACATGGAAGCTCTTTTTTTTTAGATGTTTATTTTATTTACTTGCTTATTGTGTTTTTATTATGTCCGCCAAAAAATACCCTGTTGTCTTCATTATTAATATAGGTGACTTTAACCTTGTCTCTCTTTTTCTCTCTCCTGCAACGTTCCTACCTTTTATCATTTTGTTAAATGCAATACAAGAAAAAATAAGACTTTAACCTTCTATATGTAAATGTTACATGGATACCTACAGTATTACTGCTCTCTTTCCATTAGGTAGGTCAGACCACAACTTATTTCTGTTTATACCATCAAGCCTATTGGTGGTATAAACACCAACAATCCTGTTGTTCAGTGGAATCCAAATACAGTTAGGACTAAGTGGAAATGGTCTAATAACTCATTGGGGGACAGAAAGAAAATAACTCATTAGGGTACAGAAAAAGTTAAAACACACAGAGTTAGGAAAATTCCTACAGGAGGTAACTGAAGAAGACCCTGAAGGAGAGTTGGCAAAGTTAGGGACATGTAGAGGGGGATGAGAGAGATCACTGGCTCTTGGTCAGAAGTGAGGGTGCAGTTGTGGGGTATGTACAAGAATTTAATGACAAACCATTTTTTGTCCCTTTGCTCCCTAGCCTTTAATGGTTTTCTTATAGTCCCAATCCTTTCGGTTCTCTTGGCATTGTGCATGTGGGAATACTCTTGATTTCACAATTAAATATAGCTGTGAGTTCTACTGTTGTTTTTTTAAAACGTGATTTCACTAAGCATTTAAGCAATCTTCCATCACACACATCCATGATGTATCTACTGCAGAAGGCTTATTTCTCTGGAGATAGACCTAATAACATAGGTTCACTGGTGCCTTTCTCTGGATACCATCCAACCTAGATTGTTAAGGGCAAACTGGAGGATAGGAAGGTGGATGCCCCTTTGTTATAGATCCAAACTCATGAATCAATAATTATATGATGGGTATACTGCAGTTTGTGAGACTACATTGCTGTGTGTCTAAGCATCTGATAAGTGACACTGGGGATCTATGGGGAGTACTGAGAAATTATTAACAATGCCTCACACCATCTCTATAAAACAATTCACATGGTTATTTATCCCTGCTGTTTTAGAAAATGACATAGGAAATCTTTTCTACCAAATGTCATCAGACTTAATAACTCATCCAAGATCGCACCGGTGAGATGTGCTGCCATCAAAACTGCTCCAACCTCACTTTCTTTGTTGTTGTTTTTTAAGTTAATTTTCAGTAACTTTAAACTTTAAAATTCTTAGTTAAAATCACCCTCAAGGAGTGACTATTGTCTCTCGCCCAGAAAGTAACACCATGGATCAATACCTTGTTGCAGGAATCATTCGCACCTCCTTTTTGAAAATAAACACTACGTCAAGGCCGAAAAAAAACAAATTTCAATGTGAGTCTACAACTTTCCTTTGGTTTTTCTTCTTCCCTTCAGGTATTTGGATGGCCCTTGCCAAAGTAAAAGCAGCTATGGACTGGCCAACACCTCCCTCAAGGCGTGAAGTCCAATGCTTCCAGGGATTCGCTATCTTCTACTAGTGTTTTATCAGGAACGTCACATCCACTAAATCCCCTTTCAACTTAATGGCAGACACATCCTTTAAGGACCTCAAGCGCCTTAAGGACAGATTTCGTCCTAAAGGAATTCTGAATACCTATGGTCAGCCAAGAGACCCATCCCAGCCTCCATCCGCACTCCATCCGCAGTTCCAGTCTGGCATGCCTCCCAAGGGCTACTCACATGCTTTCACTCGTACAAAAACGCTTCTGGTGGCCAACAGTTAAGGAGGACATAAAGAGTTTTGTGGCATCATGTCACATCTGCATTGTGAATAACACCTACAATCATCCCCCATGGGCCTTCAGAGACCCCTCCCAATGCCTCACAGTCCTTGGTTGCACATCTTTCTTGACTTTGTCACCAGGCTACCCTTTGACAGTAGACATCCATACATTTGATCCCATTGCCCAAACTCCCATCTGCTAAAGAAACGGCTGAGGTCTTTGATAGAGATCTTTTGATAAATGGATAGAGGCCCCCAATTCTCTTCTCAATTTTGAAAAGCCTTCTGCCAAGCTTCATCGCCAAACCAAGTCTCTCCTCAGGTTTTCATGGGCTTGTTTTTTAGCTGCTGCGCTCAGTGAACATTTTTCAATGCAAAGCCAGTCGTCATCACTTTGGTTCCCCAAATATATTGGTCCTTTAACTATTTTCTGGCCATTGTCTAGCCACTATATCATTCCAATCTTTCATGTTTCTCAACTCCAGCTAGTCTCATGTCAATTCACTACTGCTATCAAACATGAGACTGCCTGTCTTACGTTCTGCTCTTTGTTCATCAGCCATGAGATTGTCTGTTCTTGGAATTACTGTGCATTCAGATTAACTGGCTTTGAGTTCCATGGACTGCCTATCAACGATGAGACTATTGTTACCTATTGCTGGAATTATTGCCTGATTGATTGTCGGCTCTGACTTTCTGGCTCTGACTGTGGTAAAGCGAGAACCACTACTCGCTTACAGACATGTTGGTAAAAGGTGGTAAATGATAGTTCCATCCGCAATAGCAGTTTAGTGCTTGCCCTGTCAGCAATGGGACGAGTCAATAGCTCCACTCCTCCTCCGGCCATCTCCAGGTCCTAGCCATCTGCTCGAACCACTGTTTTCAATGTCTTCTCCTTGCTGGAAAGTTGGTAGTTTTGATTCATACTGCCGTACCATCTTGAGAGAGTACCCTCCGTGCTGCTGGTGGGATCCATTCGCAAGCTCTCCATGTCAAGGGAGGCCGTACAGACTGTAGAATGGACTCCCGAAGATCACAGAGCTCCCGCAGATATCTCTCTTCCCTCTGCTCTTGAGCGTTCAGGAACTTGTGCATCAGAGCGGCAATCCTTTCACCAGACATTGCACTGGATGTGATGGCCTTGGTCTGCGGTGACTTGGCCATTGATGAGGCTCTAGGAAGCTCTGCAGCTGCCTCCTCTTACTCAGTAGATGCCATCGTGTCCCAAGCCATGTCTTCCTCAGTCACCGCCTTCACCTGGGACCACAAACCCATCCTGGATTTTTTCCTTTTGGCACTGTCTTGCGGATTGCCATACCTCTGCTGCCACCTTATGTGGTAAAGCAAGAACCACCACTCGCTTACAGACATTGTAAATGTTCGTAAAGGTGGTAAATGATGGCTCCACCCGCAATAGCACTTTAGTGCAAAGTAAAATTTTTTTACAGTGCATAGGAAAATGTACAATCCACAGGTGCAGTATATTTACAGGTGCGAAGACAAAACAAGGGAGGGGGGGAACAAAGTACCAAAAACAAATGCAAAAAGTATATACAACGTGTATGTATGTTTTTTTTAGGGGTCAGTCATCCAGTGTTCGACAAAGGATTCATTAGTCAATTCTGCATGCGGTAAGATGAGTGACTTATCAAGTAATTTAACATCACAGCCAAAGGTTACTTTGTTTTTATTCTAGTAATTCTTTGTCACTTATCTTCCACAAATATGACTTCTGTGGATGCCACCCTTTCCATTTGTTAGAGTCTTGAGGAAACTCCTCTGCTGCTATTATTTGAATGTGGACCCATCTATTGCACCAACACAGTGGGGTATGAACCAACAATTAACAAAGATGTTGGCTATTACTAACTACTTGTCAGCATCATGACATGTAATGTGGATGGGAAGTATCACATTAATGAATGCTTTACAGAAACATTTAAAACAATTACACACAGTGCTTGACTCTACTCCAAAAAGATGGCTGATCTTGTATTTACTGACTGTGCTAAGATAGTGAAAGTAGGCTTGCAATGCCAGGAGCAACACTTGCAAAGACACACTGTGGTCCAAGTACATCACTGTTGTTGTTCTTGAAACTAGCATTGGTTGTAAAGGTGAGACAAACACAGATGCATACAGTGTAAAATAATTACATTTCTCTCTATCCCTTGGAAAATCAAGCCAATTCTAAAGACCGAATCAGAGTGATATTGCACAGCATTGAACTACTTCAGTGGAGTGGGTCAGTGGAAGTGCAAGTAAACTGTCACAGTCCTCAGTTGCACTAATTGATTTGTTCTTTCAACCAATTTTTGAATATTAACACTGGACAAATAGCAATGAGATGACCAGATTCATGACAATAAAAAAATGGACACACTAGCAATTTTAAGTGCTCTCAAAGGAGCAGTAAGAGCTCGACTCTGGGAGTGCCACAGATCCACAGATGAATACAGTGAGTGCTGAGGTTAGAGGTACTGAAATGAAAGAGTTGATGTGGCCATCACAGCTTATAGCAGCACCGGCAGTGGCATGTCTGCATTCTTGTGGCTCAGCTAGATAGAATTGAAGGCAATGGCATCAAAGCCACAGTGAGTTGAAGAGATGGGCATGAAATGGAGGTGGCACTCGCAAGCTCCTTAGCAGCTTGTTCATATTAAAGACCAGAAGGCTGGTCGCAGTTCATTGATAGAGGCAGCAAGCCAGGATTAAGTGCAAGTGAGCCAATGTGGCTATCATATTCTGGTAGCGGCAGTGGAAGGCACATTAGCCAATCATTGATGGCAGTGGCAACGTATCTGGAACCTGACACAAGGATGCAGAAGTGGCTGTCGCATTTCTTGTCTTTGCCGGCTTATTAGAACTAAAGACACTGAGATAAAAGCTGTGGCACTTACAAGCTCTTTAGCAGCATATCAGTGTTGGAGGCCAGAATTCCGATCACAATTCAATGGTAATGGCAGCAGGCCAGGGTTATGAGCATGTGAACCAACATGGCTGTTGCAGTCTGGTAGCAGGAGCAGTCTAAAATTCTGGCCTTAAAGTCGGTGCAGCATCTGATACATTTTTGGCAGCTGAGTCGCAGTAACTGGCCACAACTGAAAGCGGATGTGCGGGACAACAAACACACTACATTATTGGTTGATCCTCAGCAAGTGGAGAAGAACACTTCACAACATTTAAGCCCCAAAGTGCATATACCAGGGCACTCACATCATGACATTTCCAGCCCAGCACTGATTTTCAAGTTTGGATACACCAGTCAACAGTTTGGACAAGAGTTTGGATTTATTTTGTACATTCTTGAACAATACTAGATTTTTTAAATAAGTTATAATAATAATAGGTCTTGCAACAACAGTATAGTCAAGTTCACTTGCAAAACCCATTAAGCACCATGATGAAACTGGTTCTCATGAAGACATCTCAGGAAAGCAAGACTTAATTTTTCCCTGCTGCAGAGGAGAAGTTCATTTAGAACAGGCATCACCAAATGGTGGACCATGGTTTGGACCCAGACCGAGTAACAGTTCTATCCAGACACTGAATAAATCAGAATACACTGTAAAACCTAACAGCATATCTCAATAATAGAAGCAAGTTACCAAGTAACTTAATCCTTTATAAATAGTATTGTACCCATGTAAAACAAAAATAAAATAATCACCCAAACAAGTCTTACTAATCCCACTAACATTTATAGATTTGATGGTAATCACATAGAAACACTATAATTAACTACAGCAGTTATAAGAGTGGATAAACGAATAGTTGACCACCAGAAAACCAATAGGCAACATTACACTTTCAAGTTAAAATAGCATTGATATTGTTTGTGAATTCTGAATAGAAATATTTTATGGCTTGTTCCTGATTAAGTTTTTTAGTTTACTATTGCATCATCTCTATGGATTCTAAAATGTAGTGGATACTGTATATTGTAGAAAACATGACATTTCCTAAATGAAAATGCATACTCATTACACACTAAAACTTGTCTCCTCATTTGTATTTGAGTAAGCCAATTTATTGCATTCTGACATGAAAGTTTACCTGATGTGTAAAGCTCTCAGTTAACCTCAATGCACATGCCACTGAGGCAGAATGAGGACGTAATTGGCTGGGACCTGTTTGCATGCAGCACTGGAATAACTCTGATGATGCTGTGCACCGTTTTAAGTGTTGTTGCTGACACAATTTTTCTGCATACTCAGGTCACATCAGCAGTAAAGTGGTCTGCAATACCAGGTAACCTTTTGTTATTGTACTTCTTTATACACTTTTTAAATCTTATGTTGAAGATTATAAGCGTATTTTGCAAATGATGAAATGTCATTTAGCTGCGGTGACATTAGCGTTACAGTAACTTTAGCTTACAAGCACACCCAAGAGTACTTAAACTAACCTCAATAGTTCTATTTTACTATATTAACCAATGTCAGACACCTCTATTGAGAAAACGTTGGCTGCCAAATAAAAAAAAATTGTTATAAGTATTAACTGAACCTAACTTTAATGTAAACTAGTGAAATTAGCTAACTCACTAGTCAATTAGTCTTTTTGAATTACACATTTGTCTCTTTTGGTTAGCGGATAACTTGTTAATGTAATTTAAAAGTTCACAATGATGGAGTGACCCGACTTTTGCTCGTGAAAATTGGCCAACTTTCACATATATCATCTTTCCACACCACCATTATCACCTCTGACAACCACACCCCCTGTACTCCAGGTCTGTGGAAAAGATGTTCGCTAGATCTTCCTGAAACAAAAGAGAAGGAAGGCTCCAGTTCCAGATGGCGTTAAACCAACTTGTCTGAAATCCTGTGCTGACCAGCTGGCTCCCATCTTCACACAGATCTTCAACAGATCACTGGAACTATGTGAAGTCCCCTCATGCTTTAAACGTCCACAATTGTCCCCATTCCAAAAAAAAAACCTAAAATCACAGGACTTAATGACTACAGACCAGTTGCCCTAACATCTGTGGTCATGAAGTCATTTGAAAGGCTGGTGTTGGCCTACCTGAAGGACATCATTGGTGACTTATTGGACCCCCTGCAGTTTGCCTATAGGGCAAACAGGTCTGCAGATGATGCAGTCAATATGGAACTGCACTTCGTCCTTCAACATCTGGACAAACCAGGGGCTTATGCAAGAGTCTTGTTCATAGACTTTTCATCTGCATTTAATATGGTCATCCCAGCACTGCTTCAGACCAAACTAACCCAGCTCTCTGTTCCTACATCTGTCTGACACTGGATCACCAGCTTTCTAACGGGCACGCAGCAGCTAGTGAGACTGGGGGATTTCATGTCCAACAGCCGCACCACCAACACTGGAGCACCTCAGGGATGCGTTCTCTCCTCATTGCTCTTCAGGCTTATACCAACGACTACACCTCTACAGACCCCACTGTCAAGCTCCTGAAATTTGCAGATGACACTACAATCATCGGCCTCACCCAGGACGGTGATGAGTCTGCATACAGAAGGGAGGTTGAGCAACTGGCTGTCTGGTGCAGTCACAACAGCCTGGAGCTGAACACTCTCAAAACAGTGGAGATGATTGTGGACTTCAGGAGAAACCCACCTGCACTTCCCCCACCCAACATCATGAACAGCACTGTGACAGCAGTGGAGTCATTGCGGTTCCTGGGCACAACCATCTCTCAGGACCTGAAGTGGGACATTCACATTGACTCTATTGTTAAAAAGGCCCATCAGAGGTTGTTTTTTCTTCGCCAGCTGAAGAAGTTCAACCTCCCACAGGTGCTGCTCATACAGTTCTACTCAGTCGTCATCGAATCCGTCCTGCGCACTTCAATAACTGTCTGGTTTGGCTCTGCTACAAAATCAGACATCAGAAGACTACAAAGGATGGTTCGGACTGCTGAAAGGATTATCGGCACTCCCCTACCCACACTGCAAGAACTGTATATATCCAGAGTGAAGAAAAGGGCTTGGAATATCACTTTGGACCCCTCACACCCAAGCCACCTTCTTTTTGAACTTTTGCCATCTGGCCGAAGATACAGAGCACTGAACATTTTTTCCCCAAGCAATTTACCTCATGAACAGCTAACACATTCTTCTCACTGTGCATTAAATATATGTGCAATACTGTGTGCAACACCACTGTGCAATACACTGTGCACTACCACAGAAATTTATTTAACTTATTTGTAAGTAATCTCACACCCTACCCCATTTGATGTTAACCCAAAAACCCATCCTTATTTTTATTTTTATTTATTTTTTCTTTTTTTTTATATGTTTTGTCTTGTTATTTGTTTTGTTATGGAAGCTCTGTCACTAAAACAAATTCCTTGTACGTGTAAGCGTACTTGGCAATAGCTAAAGCTACCTATTATTGTCAGTTAAGGTTGGTTCAACCTTAGGCAGAGTCGTTCCCAGGCACTTAATAGCCCAGGCTGTGATTTTAATCAGCCATTTGTTAAATAGGAAATGTTTATTAATTCATTCATGGCCTGCACGTTTAAAACAAACGTTTACTGAACCTGTAATGCACACTGTGCATTGTCTGTAAGTGCAGATAACATCAAAATGCATCAGACTGTACTGCAACATGTGGATCCCAAGATAGTTTCACTAAACATGATCCAGAAGAACTTTCAGAAGAAAATTATATCAGCCCAGTAACCGGTAGTAGCACTAAAGGATTACCAAAGCATTTACAATACAAACTGGCAGCTTTATTCTTGAAATGCAACTATTCTCCATGTATCACAGAGTGCAATACAGGAAATCATTTGGCATATTGATCAGTTTTTTTCACAGAACCTGTTGTTAAATAATCTGTAATAAAGATATTGAGAAAACGTAGCTGCCCTGTTGCTGACACACTCATAAGATATTTTGCAGGCAGTTTAAAGAGCAATGTTTCACATACATCTGTTACATCAGAGGGACCACTGTCAAACAGCTAAGAGGAGAAAATCATATTATGAGGTGAAGTTTACACTTGGTGCTTGTTCAGTCCATGCTTGGTGGGTTTCCTCTGGATACTCCAGGTTTCCTCCCACAGTCCAAAGACATGCAGATTAGGCTAATTGGTGTTCCCAAATTACCTGTAGTGTGTGAATGAGTGTGTGTATGTGTGTGTGCCGTGTGATGAATTGGCACCCTGTCCAGGGCATACGCTGGCTTGTGGCCTAAGTCCTCTGGGATAGGCTCTAGGCTCACCGCGACCCTTCATACAGGATAAAGCAATATAGACGATGAGTGAGTGAGCGAGTTTACACTTGGTAAACCTGTAGAGTATGTTTTGAGGCATCACAGTGTACAAATATGTATGTACCCATTCTTAAATCTTTGCAGCTGTTGTTGACAAAAACCAGATGTACTTGAGAAAGTACAAGATACTACTTCACATTTGCCTGGAGAGTATTTCTCATACTGCAATGGCTCCTAATACCAGTAAAATGTGCTTCTCTCAAAGAGGGTCAGAAGTTATAAATCATAAAGAAATATTTAAATTTGGAACAGATTAATGGGCAATACTGTATTTTCCCTTCCACCATTCTGATAAGGTTGACCACCCTCGCCCAATTCCACAAAAAAATTTACATTCAGGCATTTGACAGACGCTCTTAATTCAGACTTAATGCAACTTACAAAAAGTGCTTTGAAGTTTCTGTCATTGGATAGATACTTACAATGGGTTACTAGGTTACTAAATAAGTGCCATTAGAATATCAAACACATATTTTTTATGGGACGGGACTGGGGATTGGGGGACCTGTCCTCATTGGCTCCACAGTTTTAGAGGGGAACATATTTTGGGAGGTCCTAATGAACTTAAAAAATATAGTTGTGCTTGTTGTGTCTCATACTTTCACTGATCAAACCATTCACTACATGCCTGTAATACTTCAGATCACAGGCAGCTGATTCTGGAAGTCTTCTCTAGGTTATGATTACAAATTATCATGTTGAGCATTAAACTCATCTCATGAAGTGCTTTGCTTCTCTGGTGCATCTCTGGACAAAGAGATATGAAGGAAAACACAGAGTTTTCAAGAAAATTGTTCATGACACTCATAACTACAAGAATGTGCTGAAAACCTTGGCAGAGAGACACCAAAGCATAATGGCATTACATCTGTCATGCTGGAATCCTGCCATGCTATGCCCTGTTTTGTTTTAGCAATGCCATAATCAGTCCCAGCAATGTCTTGTGCTAGCAAAGCAATGCTTTACTCTGCTCCAGAAATGTTATGACCCATTTCAGCAATGCTTTAAACTGCCAAGAAATGCCACACCCTATTCCAGCAATGTCAGATCATGTGCCATACATATCCCCTTTCTGCTCAAGCCATTACCTGCAACACATTTTCTATAGCGCCCGAGCCAAACCCCGCACCATCACAGTCAGGTTCTGTGTGTCATGCACTAATCATGCTGTGAATAGTCCCAGCCAGGCCCTGTATCATTCCAGGCAAGCCCAACTGAGTCTTCTGGAGTAGAGGATGCACTGTTAGCTCTACCAGCTGGCTTTGAGGACACTCTGCTTGCCTTCAAGAATGTAATCTCTGTGGTGCACTACGGCTTTGGTGACCTCATGCTTGCCATGTCCACTACCCTTGAGAATGAAATGGCCTCACCATTTCCTGGCTTCAAGGATGTCATACTTGGACTACACTCTAACTATGTTGAAGTTGTACTTGCTATTCAACCGACTTAATTGTTACATAATTGTTACAGCATACCCCTAGTATAAGAGTATTATGCTACTGTGTTTGCCCAGCTAATGGCTTTGTAAATATGTCACCACCTGGCTTTGTAAATATTGTGTCGTGCCCTGCTCCTCCCAAAGGTCCACTGACTGGCCACTTAAGACCAAAGCTTTAGCTCTTTCACAGGTCAAGCCCACAAATTGGCCCCTTTTCTCCTTCACTGGTACATCAAATTTTACCTTTATGACAGCTTCTCCTGTGCATTACTCCTGTTCCAAGCCATAGCAGTAGTAAAATCCTGATCCAGTTCCCAAGTGAAGTCTTGGACTTGTTACTAAGCTAAATTCTGTCCCAATGCTAAGGTCTGTTCTAGACCTCATGTTAAGCCCTGCCAATCAGGTTAAGTTTAATTTCCTGTGCCAAACTTTTATCCAGCCCCATGCCCTGTATGTTGCCTTAATGTATAAAAAGCATATATAAAAAATGTATAAAGCATCCTTTATTCATACATTTAGGCATTTGGCAGACATCCTTATCCAGAGCGACTCATTTATAGTTCCTAAGTTATGTTCTGTTTTGGAGTCTATTCAATTTCATTGTTAATTAGTTTACTTATTTAAACCTTGCATTTTATTTATTTTTTGTAGGTTTACTGTTATGAGATGTCACAGCACTATGTTTACAAAACACTGGATCCTTGTAGTTGTTTACTTGTATTAAATAATAAATAAAATAAAACAGTAAACAGCAACACAGACAAACATACTGTGTTTACAAGAAAGATATTGAACATGTGTACAGTCATTAGATGATAAATAGAGAGAAAATTTCTGTTTCTTATTTTTTTTTAAATAACAGTTTAAGGGGGGGGGGGGTCCGATGGATCCTGGATACACCAATTATATTTTTTGCAATTTGTTCACTAATGGTCACATCTACCACATCTGATCTCCATTGTGTTTTCCTTTACACCATGCTGAATGTCTGTTGTACCACACTGCATCTCTTGAACCAAGACAAAAAACTTGTCCACAAAATAGGTGATTTCAATAAATAGTTCTAGTTGAATCTGGCTGGATAGTTCTGCTAATTAACTGAGAAACTAGGGGAAAACTTCTGTAGCTTCTGGAGCCATGGCCTGGGTAATCTACACACCTAAACCTATTAGTAACATGTTGGACAATGGCGAAGAAGATAATACCAATAAAAAAAAACATCAATCAATAATTAATTAACTGGCAATCAAGCAGGCATGGATTAAGCAAGAGCACTCCAGATGTCTTTTTACGTCAGATCCAGCACGTTTTGAAAAATAAAGGTTGTGATTCTACATATTTTTACAAATACCCCGATAACACAAATAATAAATATATTAAAAGTAGGTTTTCTGACAGCACATTACAAATCTGATTTAAAAAGTTAAAATCCAAGAATCACAAATTGAAAATTTAAGTGTGTAAAATATTCTTGCACACAACATAAAATTACATATTTAATTAAGTTAGGAAATGTGCTTATACGTTTTAATATTTAAAGTACTTTTTAAGCTTCTAAAGCATTATGCATTAAGCATTATGTATTTGGGTTGTCCATGGGTCCATATGTCTATAACTGAGATTATTGTTAGATGACATCTAAATGGGGTTGAATGGGGTTGAATGTTTAAATAATTTATGTGGAAATATCATTGTACATCAGTAGATAAACAAATAAAATTTTGGAAGTGATCCAAACAGGTTCAAATGTAATTATTTTTCTTCATTAATTTTCATTTAAAGAATATCTTATTAGGTTAATAGGTTATGTGAAGCATACAAATTATATATTTGAAAAAAAGATGAAGTAGTTGTTCTTGTTAAGGCATCCCCAACAGTGGCATCGAGTTTAACTTTATGACAATAACTGCAGTCCTACCTGAACCTCTCTTGGACACAACCTTTAAGCTCCGAATTAATGTAGCATAGAAGAGAACCTGCAGAGGGATAGATCCTTTAATTTTTCCCATTGTGAAAATGTCCTGCAAATAAACACACACAAAAAAACAAGTTTAGCTTTTATGATTTAAAAAAGGTAATTAAAAATAACAATTTTAAGGATTGTATAGCATTGTACATGTGTATTACCTTAATAACATACCCTTACTTGTAGCAACTTATAATAAATACCAGTGTCCTGTCATAACCATATACACTGCCTGGCCAAAGGTACAGTGTCAGAATGATCAAATTACTGGCCTGCACCACGCAAAGAACATTACTGACTTTGGATTTTACCCACCCAAAGCATTACTAAAAGCTGGAAGCATAGTTAATCATCAACGTCCCAAAAGACATGTGGTAGCCGAAACTTAGGAATGACCATGATGAAGATCACTCAAACTCATAGAGAAATCAACAGTACAGATCTGGCCATTAAGAATGCACGCTTTTTCCCGCGAGATCTCGCAATTTGGCACGCGACATGCCGCAAGATCCCTCAAGCAACATTCGGGTATTTAAATAAATGTGCTGTGCTTCACTGAATATCCGCCAGATGGCGCATGGAAGGACTTTATCTAAAAGCCAGACAAGTACAACGAAGAATTGTGTATAATTATTTAGCCTAAAACAATATTGTTTCCAATGCTGAAGCAAACATTAATTTTATTTTGTTTTACAATAATAATATTTTATGATGAATCTGTGCTTCATATTATGTTCATAATGATGAAAAGGGATGCCCTAAATTATGAGGCGCCGTATAGGGCTTAAATCAAACTTGACTCATGCACACATACGTGAAACACTTGCATGCACATATATGAAACAGTCACACATCTATATATACTACTAACTGCTCACATAACTACATATGAAATGCGCGCACACACGCATATGAGACGCGCGCACATATACACAAACTCTTCGTGCACATACACCTAGACACACGCACATATACAGTAATTATGCGAATGTCCTGATTCGTGAATATGTCAACATGTCTTCGTTAAAATGTGTCGAGCACCATCAGAAGACATGATGGAACAAATATGAACATGAAGTGCTTCGGGTTTTTTTTTTAAATAATCATCTGGCTTTTTTGCTGTTTATGTCCAGCATTGAATAATTATTTCGTCCATTATTTGACTACGGCTTTAAATAATAGCTGGAATGTGATTGTGGATTTATGACTGAAATAAAGCTGTTCACCCGCGTGCATTAACCCACGGGTCGTACTTTCACTTTACAAAAGGTGCAGACATACTCCCTCAGAAAGTCATCGTCCCTTGCAATAATGCAGATCAAACATACCACACCAGACCAAAAATAAAAATTAATATTTAAGCATATACGCAAAATGTATTTCACTTAAATATTACAGATTAAAACAAGGAAAGTAGACGTGCGGTCCAAGAAGGAAATGGGTTTAATTATTTTACAAAATGTGAATATATTCAGTAAATTATACTCATTATACTCAATTATACTCAAAGTATCAAATCCAGCTATGAAGTATGATTTAATTTATATCATTAAACTATTTATTTGTTTCTATTTATGTTTATGGTTTGCTGGTGAAATACATTTTAGGCAGAGACGTCTGCTCGGTCTTGTTCATTCTTTTTAAACTCCTCAATTCTGCCAATTCCCCCATCATGAAACCGGTTTGATAAGTTCGTACCTATTATGAATGAAAGGTGAGAAGAGGGATTACAGTAACTGGGGGTCTGCATGTGTTCACCTCGGAGCGCGCAGTCATGTTGTATTCAACAAACAGACTAAAACAAAAACAAAATCATGTTTGCTTCCGCATGGGAGACAATATTGTGTTAACTTTAACTTTAACTTTATTAAAGATTATACACTTTTAGTATTCTTTGTTGTACTTCGACTTTTTGCACACGCATGTGCATCTTTAAATTTGAACAGAAAAGAATAATGGGCTGGTATGCACGTAATTCCTTCATGTAACTTAAACAGTTGAATGAAGTTAAATATACAGAATAAATTAATAATTGCATTTGCTTTACATTTGAGCACTCTTCTTCATTGTATATACTACCATATCATATATGTGTGTCTAATACTGTTTTATTTAAATTTTAGATTACATGCAGTTTGTAATTTACTTACAATTGTACTTTTAAAATGTTACCTATACGCAGGACTTTAGATGGGTAAACGAAATAGGAGTATGTGAGAGTGCTTGTGATACGTACGGGAAGACCTTTCCGTTTGGAGATGGCGTGGGATTATTAATGAACAATTTAAACAGAAACAAAAGGAAACTGAAAACACAAAATAAACAGAGCTCCGCCATCTCTACGCGAGAACAGATGGGCTCTGGAAACTAAAGCAAAAACGTGTATCCTCTCGGGGCTTATGCCCTTATTTATTTGAGAGAGAGAGCGGGGGGGTGTGGCACACTGAACTGTTGCTTAGTCTGTCTGGCAGCCGCGCGTATAAAATGGCTGTTTAGAACTCCGCGCGGTAGCACCCTGTGGATCTGCCCATTCTGAACAGTTTAAGCGCGGTTCTGCCCCTCGCGCGAGCCACGTAGTTACAAATACTTTGTGGAATTCACAAATTTACTGAATATGTTCAGATTTTGTAAAATAACAACAACAGTTTCCTTCCTAGACATTTTGTATGAACTGAAGCTCAGCAGGTCTTCTTTTCTAGTTTTAATCTGTAATATTTAAGTGAAATATATTTAGCGTATTTGCCTAAATGTTCCTTTTTAAGGACAGGTGTATTACGAAGTAAGACCTGTTGTTCAGTTAGTGTTAACTACGCGAATGTCCTGATTCGTGAATATGACGATATATCTTCGTTAAAACGTAAAAATGTGTCGACATTGAGCACCATCAGAAGACACGAATAAACAAAAAAATCTATATATTTTTGTAAATATTCTTATATGCACACGAAGTGCTTCGGGATTTTTATAATAATAAACATAATGTTTTCTTGCTGTTTGTGTCCAGCATTTCATCCATTATTTGACCATGGCTGGAAATAATAGCTGGAATGTGGAATTTATGACTGAAATAAAGCTGTTCATCGGCGTGTGTGAACCCCGATTTGTCCGTAAACTTTCACTTTACAAAAGGCAGCTGATAAACCCGTTCGATTTATCTATATAAATGGCAGAAATTCATTGATCAAACACAATACACATGTCAATAAATAAAAAGGAATATTTAAGCATATACTCAAAATTCATTTTACTTATTATTTCACAATATTAGAGATTAAAACAAGGAAAGAAAACGTGCTGAGCTCCAATACAATATTCTGGCGAAATATATTTTAGGCCGTCTGCCCGGTCTTGTTAATTCTTCTTAAACCCCTTAATTCTGCTAATTCCTCCATCAGCTAAACCGGTTTGATAACTTCATACCTATTGTGAATGAAAGGTGAGAAGAGGGCTTACAGTAACTGGGGGTTTGCATGTGTTCACCTCGCGCGCTGTATTCAGCGAGAAGACTAAAACAAAAACAAAATAATGTATGCTTCAGCATTGGAGACAATATTGTTTTAGGCCAACTTTTAATAAAAATTATACACTTTTGTATTCTTTGTTTTACTTTTTGCACACGCGTATGCATCTTTAAGTTTGTACAGAAAATAATAGTTGGCTGGCAGGCACATTATTTTTTCATGTAACTTAAACGGCTGAATGAAATTAAATATACACACTAAATTAATAATTGCGTTTGCTTTACATTTGAGCACTCATGTGTAAATAGCTTTTTCATTGTATATACTCCCATATCCGATATGTGTGTCTAATACTGTTTTATTCATATTTTACATTACATGCAGTTTGTAATTTACTTGCAATTGTACTTTTAAAATATAACCTATGTATCTACAGTATAAGCATATTTAACTACTTCAGCAGTGAATGAGAAATTTGGTCTGGCTTTTAGATAAAGACCTTATTTGATATAATTGTATTATTTAATTAATTATCTTATTAGAAATACAATTCTTATTCTCTATATTCTTGTCGAATATAGTCCTTCAGAGCAAGCATGGTGTCAGAAGATTCTGCTGAATCTCTTCTCACCTTTCATTCACGATAGGTGTGAATTTATCCAACTGGGTGCGCTGTTGGCAAATACTGTAGGGGGTTTTAGATGAATTAACAAGACAGTGCGGACGTCTCTGCCTAAATTTTATTTCCCCAGCAAATGAAATCAGACTTCATAGTTGGAGTTGATACTTTGAGTGTAATTCACGATTGACTTGTATATCAACTTGATAACTAGCGAATGCTTTAGTAAAGGGCTCTAAAACAGCGGCAATATGAATGACAATGGAATATTACAGAACGTGCAAGTTGACGCACATTAAAATGTTGGATTTGAATTAAAATGCCACACATTTCACACACACACACATATAAATGTATATATTGAGCTTTTAAATAAAAATCCAACAGTTTAACACATTAAGGATAAGTGTTTAATTAAATTATTAAATCCTCGTGTTCCAGTGTTTATGCAGTAATTTGGTCATGTTCACCCATGGGGTGACACTATAATGATTCATTATTTATTATTACGCTTATACTTAGAGAGATTCAGTTTGATGCAGATTGGTACATGACCAAATGGTACCTTTACTACCATTCAAACCTATTTATTATATGAAGTGGTGCAGAAGTGTATAATGAAACAAAAAGATAAACACAAAAAAGATGGACAGCTATTTATTTAATTATCATTTTAAATATTTATAAACAACATCCATCCATCAATGCAGTATGTCTGCATTTTAATCGATAAATCGCGTGCGTTTATCACCTTTTGTTCAAAACGCTGCCCATTATAAAGTGAAACTGCGAGCCGCGGGTTTGAAATGAATTGTAGATTAATTTTAAAGGATGAGTTAGGCATCTCATTTCATTATTATAAACATCATTTATGAATTACACTCGAATGGGCGGTAGAGCTCTGATTAGGCTACGTACAGTATAAAATAGGCTCAACATCGCGGAGCCCAAGCCTCATTTACATAAAAAAATATATATATATTGTAAATAAACAACAGTAGCACAAGTTTAAAAAAAATATTTAGATTCTAAATAGATGCCGAATTATTTTTAAGGTGTGCCAGCTGGCACTATTCTTATATTCTTATATTATTATTTTTTATTTATTATTATTTAGTAGATTGCGTGTTAGAAATAGTCCAAGTGAAATTAATCTGCTGTTATAACTACTGCAGAGATAGTTAATCAGCGGTAATTTTCACTACTACTACTAATGATAATAATACTGAATGGAGAAAGCGCAGTCAAAGAAGAATCATCATTGAGAAGAAAGTGAAGAATAAATACATATCAGTATTTTAAGTTTGAGCTCGACACGTTTATGAGCTCTGTCGCTTGTTATCAATGGGCGCATAGGTTAGGGTTAGAGAGAGAACGTCTCGAGTTACTTGGCTGTAACCCTGTTCCCTGATAAAGCGGGAACGAGGTGCTGCGTGAAAACGCTATGGGAACATCTCTTTGTTCTCCGGTTGTGAAGCCTGTGCATGTCAAAACCGCCGAATACCTCGGCTTATAACCTCTGCCAGGCATGATGTCACCGAATAAGGTGCACCTGCAGGTTATTAATAGGAGTGAACCAGAAACATCCTCAGGTCAATTTTGTCTGAAGGACGTCCAGGCACGCCAGCAGTTCGGCATCGGAACGCAGCATCTCATTCCCGCTTTATCAGGGAACAGGGTTACAGCCAAGTAACCCGAGACATTCCCTTTCAAAAGCTACATGCTGCGTGAAAACGCTATGGGAACAAGAATACCAACGCCGCCGCACTGCAAGTGTCTGTACCCCCAGGTTGTGTAGCGTGTGCGCACAAACTAAGGAGGTCTCAGACCTAGCTCTGGGATGCTGACTCAAGGATCCGCGAACCCGGAGTAGCATTGACATCCAGACTATAAAATCTAACAAACGTGTGTGGAGAGGACCAGCCCGCCGCATCACAGACCTGCTGCAGGGGGACGCCTCTTGCCAAGGCAATCGATAAGGCAATCCCCCTGGTTGAGTAAGCCCTGATTCCCAGAGGCAAAGTGTGACCACGCGCCTCATAGGCTAGGGCAATAGTATCTCTCACCCAGTGTGACAGAGTCTGTCTAGTGGCAGCCACCCCCCGGTTGCGACCCCCATGGCAAATAAAGAGCTGCTCTGACTTACGCCACTGGCTAGTGCGGTGGACGAAGATTCGAAGAGCACGTACTGGACACAGCAAGTGAAGTCTTTCCTGCTCCGGAGCTGTGAAAGGCGGAGGACAGAAGGCTTCGAGAACAACTGGGTGCATGGTCGAGAATGGAACCTTGGGAAGATAGTTCAGGTGAGGATGCAGAATAGCTTTGACTAGCCCAGGGGCAAAGTCTAGGCAGGATGGGGAGACTGACAGAGCCTGCAGATCCCAATCCTCTTCAAAGAAGTAATAGCCATAAGAAAAACCATCTTAAGAGACAGAAGCCTGACAGGCACTGACTCTAGTGGTTCGAAAGGGGTGTCAGCCAGGCCTTCGAGTACGATAGCTAAGTCCCATGAAGGGACCGTCGCTCTAGTGGGCGGCTTCAACCATTTAGCTCCACGAATAAAACGGGCAACTAAATGGTGCTTCCCCACAGAAACCCCATCATTCAGAGCGTGACAAGCCGAAATAGCGGCTACATACGTTCTGAGAGTACTAGGGTATAAGCCTGAGGACAACTTTTCTTGCAGAAACTCCAGCCCTGAAACAATCTGGCAGTGAACTGGGTCTACATGTCTTGCCATGCACCAATTTTCAAATACACTCCATTTGAGGGCATAAGTTCTTCTAGTGGAGGGAGCCCTGGCACTTAAAATGGTTTCAATTACGCTGGCTGAAAGCCCAGCATGTCTTAGTTGGTCCCGTTCAGGGGCCAAACGTGAAGGTTCGAGAGCTCGGGCCGGGGATGAAGTATTGTCCCCTGCACCTGAGACAGAAGATCCCTCCTCACTGGAATCACCCAGGGTGAGCCGTCGAGGAGAGATATTAGATCCGACAACCACACTCTGGTCGGCCAATGGGGCGCTATCAATAAGAAGCGCAAACCCTGTTGACAGACCCTCGCCAGGACTCCTGGGAGCAGAACTATAGGTGGAAATGCATAAAGGCGTAATCTGGGCCACGTGTGGGCTATTGCGTCCAGACCCAAGGGAGCTGGAGGAGTCAGAGAGTAGTAAAGGGGGCATTGTGCTGCCTCTTGTGAGGCAAAGAGGTCCACCGCTGCTACGTAAAATCTTTCCCAGATTTCACTGACTACTCCGGGGTGGAATTTCCATTCCCCATGTTTTACAGCTTGTCTGGATAGCAAGTCTGCTCCTACATTCATATGCCCTGGAATGTAAATCACCCTGAGGGACAGGAACTTGTCGTGTGCCCAAAGCAGAACCTGGTGCGCTAGATTGTTCAAGCAGCGCGAGCGCAGTCAACCCTGGCGATTTATGTACGAGACTACCGCAGTGCTGTCCACCCGCTCTAGGACATGGTCATTTCAAGGCAATTGATGTGCCACGCAAGAAGATGACCTCTCTAGCTCCCTTGTGCTGGACGGCCATCGAAGACCGCACCCCAGCCAGTGAGGGAAGCGTCTGTCGTTAGCATCTTGCGCCGACAAGACAGACCTAGAGTGGGACCCAAAGTCAGAAACCTGGGTCTGAACCACATAGAAAGGGTAGGAAGCCCCCAACGCGTAACCCTTATTAGCCTCTGGGGGTTGGCCCTTGAATGAAACCTACTGGCTCTTAGCCACAGCTGAAACACTCTCATGTGCAGAAGGCCCAAAGTTATCACCGTGGACGCAGCTGCCATGAGGCCTAAAGATTTCTGAAAGTGATGAACAGTGACCTTCTGGCCTAGCTTGATTTCCTTCAGGATGTTGAAAATGGATTCGATACAAGCAGGAGACAGCTGTGCCCGCATTGTGACCGAATCCCATGTGACACCCAAATATGTTGTCCTCTGAACAGGAAGGAGAACGCTTTTTGTGGCGTTGAGTCTAATCCTAAAGAATGAAGATGGGCTAGGACGACATACCGATGTCGAAGCGCTAGCTCCTGAGACTGGGCCAGAATCAGCCAGTCGTCTATGTAATTCAAAATACGGATGCCCTGGAGTCGTAAAGGAGCCAGAGCTGCATCCATGCATTTTGTATATGTTCGGGGTGACAGAGCTAGGCCAAATGGAAGGACCCGATACTGGTTCAGCTTTGTCCCCGAAAGCGAACCTCAGGAACTTCCTGTGCTGTGGCAATATTTCTATATGAAAATATGTGTCCTTGAGATTGATTGTCACAAATCAATCCTCTGGTTGGATTTGAGAAACAATCATTTTGACAGTCAACATTTTGAATCTGGATTTCCTGAGATAGCGGTTGAAGCCGCGAAAATCTAAGATCAGACGTCACCCCCCCCCCTCTCTTGCGCACCAAAAAGTACCGACTGTAGTAGCCCAACTCTCTGTCTGGGAGGGGATCATGTTCTATGGCCCCATCAGAGTCTGTAACTCCTGGGCCAGCAGATGTGCTCGGTCTGGTTTCACAGAAGTGGAGACCACGCCGTTGAAACGCGGAGGACGATGTACAAACTGAATCCTGTAGCCCGTGGCTACAGTCCTTTGTACCCAAGGAGATACGCCTGGCAGTAGTTTCCACACTGCTAGCTTCTCTGAAAGGGGCACGAACTTTGACACTTCGGCTGGATGGGTGGTTGTTAGGTGTTGGGTATCCTGAAGTGTGGCAGGAGATGCCCGAACACCCAAACTTTTTGTTGGAGACCGGCGCTCCCGAAACACCAGTGGTGGCGGGGATTGAACACCGGCCTCCTGGGAGTGCCAGGGAGGAGGCCCTGTTTTGTGACGAAAATCCAGGCGCACGAGCCTCAGGGCTTCTTCTTCGAAGAGAGGAAGCTCCTTAGATCCGGTCTTTTCGAGGCAGATTTTTGAGAAGAGCGGCGAGCCCCACCCCAGTCTTTACGAGGGGGTGCGCAGCTGGTCACGCTCTCCTTCTGCACCTCACGCCTGATAGGGGCCAGACTTGGCCGGGGCCGGGTGGCCGACGGTCCCGGTTCTTGAGCACGGCGGGGAAGGAACCTCCCAAAGGCCTGTTCATATGGCTTCGCCTCCCGAAACCTAGTGGCGACGGAATTAACAGCGTCGCCAAAGAGGCCGGAAGGCGAGACGGGGGCATCAAGGATTGACACAGGACAGGATTCAGCCACAGATGCCTCTCCATGGATACCATGGCAGCTATAGAACGGCCCACAGCATGGGCCGTCTGCTTGGTTGCACGGAGAGACAGGTCTGTGGCTCGGCACAGCTCTGCAAATGCCCTGTCATCAATAACCCCGCCGGTGCTCAGGTCCTTCAGCAGGTCAGCCTGGTAGGCCTGCAAAACCTGACCTGCTGCCTGAAAAGCTTTCCCCACCAAAGCAGATGTCAAGCTACACGGCTTGGAGTGGAGAGTAGGCTTTTTCAGGGAGGATGATGTCCCAGGAGAGAGATAGCCCGCAAGCGTCTCTTCTATCTGGGGCATCATCATATAACCGCGTGCTTTCGCATCAACGATATTCGAATAAGTCGAGGTCAATGGCACAAAAACACGCGATGAATACGGCTTGCTCCATGAAAGAGTTAATTCATCATGGAGGTCACCAAAGAAGGGGAGAGAGAGACGTTGAGGCTCCTACCCCCGGCCACCCGACAGAAAACTGTCGTCCAATCTCAAACGCTTGGGGGAATCTCGCTTCTGCGGCCGGTCGATATGCAATCGCTCGACCGCACACGTTATAACCTCTAATAATTCCTCATAAGCTCTGTCAGCACTGGAGGGGCGTTGTGAGGAGGCTACTTCCATGGAAGCGAGAGAGGAGGATTCTTCCTGATCCGGAGAGAGCGAGAGAGAAATTGGAAATTCCGTCTCATGCGCGTCTGCCAGATCAGCACGTGAGCCCCAGGAATGCGTCGCGGCTCGTGGTTTCTCTTTAAAGAAAGCGAGCCGCGCGCGAAACACCTTAATAGGGAGAAGATCACAGTACTCACAGTCTCCCTGAAGGCCGAGGCGAGCGTGTTCCTCCCCCAAGCACTCAAGACAAAATTCATAAAGATCACCCTCCGAAAGAGATCTATCGCACGAAGGTACACATCTCTTAAGCAACTCCGCCATATCGGTGAGTTAATGCTGTTATTTTTCTTTTTATTTTTGCTTTCGTTATGGCTTGCACATGCACACGCAAACACAAAGCAGTCCTGAAGACAAAAAGATCTGAGGATGTTTCCGGTTTACTCCTATTTATAACCTGCAGGTGCACCTTATTCGGTGACGTCATGCCTGGCAGAGGTTATAAGCCGAGGTATTCGGGGGTTTTGACATGCACAGGCTTCACAACCGGACAACAAAGAGATGTTCCCATAGCGTTTTCACGCAGCATCAAGTGCTTTTGAAAGGGAACGCATGTTTGGCTTCAGTAGACACACAATACTTCAGATTGAAACACGACTGCCCCCTATAGGTAATGAACGGCATTTTCACAGCTTCCCGCGAGCTGCCGCAGAAGCGCGCGAGATCCCTTTTCAAGAAACGTGCGTTCTTAATAGCAAGATCTGTAGAAATCACAGCTATGTTTATTAGTGAAAGCAACGCATTTTCACATGTACAATATGACAAGAATTCGCCCATCTTGTTGCTATAAGAAAACCTTGTTAGTGAGGCTAATTAAAAGGGAGAAAAATGTTCAATTTAGTAGGAAATATTAAGATTGAATTTTGGTGTAATGAAAAAGCATCATCAGGGTCGATGAGTCTAGATTCACCCTATTTCACAGTGATAGGCACTCAATAATATTATATGTCAACAAAATGAAGTCAGCTAACTACCAGATTCTTTTGAGTGACCAGGTTATCCCATGGATGGGATTGGATTTTTTTTTTATTCTCTGGCATTTCCATTATCCAGCAATGGTTTTGGTTATATCAATATGAGTTTTGGATCATTTTACACAGTAGCTCCATCTCCCAAAAATTTTTAAAAATTTATAAAATCAGATTGCAATTGTCTCACTCACTCATCATGTATACTGCTTAATCCTGTATTCAGGGTCACAGGGGGCCTGGAGCCTATCTCAGGAGACATAGGGCACATGGCAGGGTACACCCTGGACAGGGAGCCAATCCATCGCAGGGCACAGACACACACACATACACTCACTCATTCACACACTATGGGCAATTTTGGAAACGCCAATTAGCCTAACCCACATGTCTTTGGACTGTGGGAGGAAACCGGAGTACCTGGAGGAAACCCACCAAGCACGGGGAGAACATGCAAACTCCATGCACACAGAGACGGGAATCGACCCTGGCGGTGAAAGGCGACAGTGCTAACCACTACACCACCGTGCCGCCTTTGATTGCAATTGTGTTTGTCGTAAATATGAAATGTATTAATAACTGTGTTGTTTAATTTAATGAATCATAGCAACAACTTGGATCAAGGAAAAAGTGTTGAGTTTTCTTGCACACAGAACCTTTTTATTTACAGGTTTTGTTGAAGATCATGACAAAACATTGATCAAGAAGATCATGAAGATCAAGAACAAAAATTGGTTTACCATTTTACTGTTTACCATTTTCCACATCTTTTACCTACCAATTTTAGTTTGGTTTTTGATAACCGGAATATGCTGTATAAGGCACCACCAGGCATAAACAAACTGCATGTACATGAATTTCATATCTCTTGTGCACAAAGCATTTGTGTGTCTCCTCAGTATTATTTATTTATTTAGCTATTTTTGTTCAATTGCTTCATGGCTCCCATATTCATCAAACCCAGTACCAGCGATAATTCAAAGCTTCTACACGAAGAATACGTAGCTGTTTTCCCAGCCAAAAATGTTAACAAATATGTGTGCTTACAGACGATAATTAGCCAAAATGACTGAAAGTCTGGAGATGTCGAGGAGTAAACCGTTCCTGACATGCCACAAGCCTTCCCTGATCATGCATGAATGTAGTGACAGCGAGTATGCGAGTGAGTACATTTCTGGCCTTGTTGGATCTGGGATGTAATCAACCTATAGTCCATGAAGTCCTGATTCGATACCAGGTTTTGAGGAATGCACAATTTATGAACGTGAGGTGTTTTCACAGTGATCTACTTGTTCCTGTCACCATTCAATTCAGGTGGAAAAAGACTGGTGGAGACAGCACTTAGTCCTGGCGATTGCTTTGCCAAGGTTTGAAGTGTTAACAAGTAAAAAGCTCATGGTCTGGCAGTAAGTGTAGGCAGGGCACAGGATGCTGGAGAGGTGTGACCAAATCAGGTCCAGGCTCCATGTCAGGAAAATGTTCAGGGTGAGGTGGGTCTACTGAGGCTGTCACGCAAAAGTCACAAAACCCTAAAGTAAGACTTAAAAGTAACAGTTGGCCTAGTGAAAGAATGACCAATTGAGATTCTTGTCCATGTAAAAACTAAGAAATTTAGGGCTTTTGACATTACCACATCACACTGTGCTTAACACCATGCATAGAACTTGTTCAGTACATCTGGAAGGGAAGCAGGTGTTCTGTAGCTGGTGATGGCCTGGATGCCCTGCCACGTGCACTATGCATCGCCACTCTCCTGAAAATGGTTGTGGATTCTCTGGTTGTGTGCGCGCTTGCCCTTTCTGAGGCCTGGGACAGTTTGGCCCTTGCTGTTCTTAGGGGTGCCTTGTCACCTGTCATGGGTCCTCAGCAGTGTATGCATTTCTACAATCATTCTCAGTTTCTGGTTATAGCTTGTGTTGATGGTCTTGCAGACAGTAGTTATCAAAGCCATTGCTGAGTCACTGAGGTACTGTGCTTCTCCAAGTTAGTAATGTCACTGTTGGTTACCATCCATTCATCCATCTACGAACATCTGTAGTCCAATCACGGACCATGGAGGCCAATGGTGTCCATTGTTAGGACTTCCAGTCATTTACATGCACATTCACTAGTGTAAATTTCATCAAGGAAAATAATGACGAAAAATATTAATTGACAGCCTTTTTCCCTGTGATTAAAACGAGAAGACTAGATGTCACAGATATCAATGAACAGTGACAGTGCTGAAATCAGCATGCAATATTGTCACGATGTGCTTCATATGAGACAGGACTAAAATGTGGTTAAAAAAAACAAAACATCTGGTTTAAATTAAAACATCTGTCTTCTTTTTCATCAACATTTAATTTTTGTCACAATCCACTGCAATATGTTGTTTATTCGTTATGGCATGAGCAGCAGTATTTCCTAGGTCAAGGACCATGGCATATCAGGAGTAGTTTGCACTACGCTTTATATTTAATCAGAGAAAAAAAGATGATGTGTAGTAATATCGGAGGGGAAACAATGTGGGCACACAATTGCTAGGAGATTATACCACGACCCTGAAGAGACACATCAAGGCAAACCATGAACATCTTAAGGTAGTTTCACAGCCTCTTTGTGGTATTTACAATATGCTTTGTTATATGTGATGTATTTTATAGCTGAACCAAGCCCTTAAGCAAATATACTAGAAAATTATTGTGACTCATAATCCAACACAACAGTCCAAGTGTGTAAATTCATCTAAAAACAGTTTCAAACCACTGTATTGTCCATACTGCTTCTATTGTTGTGTAGTTAAAAACAATATTGGAAATGCCACAGTTGTTAACTATAATTAGCTGAAAACATTAGATGAAAATATACATTTAAAAGTTTTTAATAGTTATTTTATTAAAAACTAAAAAAAAAAAGAAGGGTTACTCTGACTAAAACTAAACTAGATTAGCCCAGACTTCTAGTCGACTAAAATTTGACTTAACAAAAATAGGATAACATTGACTAACTATGATAAAAATTAACAGGGACATTTATCCCGGGACTAAGACTAAGGGCGTTTTCTCACTGGGAACAATTGTTCCGTTCTGTTCCTGAACACAATTTCTCCTCCTCCCCAATCCCCCTGCAGGTTTGCATGCACACTGTAACATCAGTTCCAATCCCGGGCACACTTGCGTATTTACACAACCGGAAACAGTCCGTGGCGGTAGAGACGTGATTGGTTTATTTTCCGTGGGAAGAAACAGAGAAAGAAGAAGAAACACCTGCTCGGGTCATGAATTCTGAACAACATTCCTACTGACACATCTATTGCGTGGCTCAGAGGGTAAATGAGCACGCGCTGCATGGATACTACGGGAGGCACTGAGGAATCATTTTACAAGACTACACTGTAAGGTGAGAAATCAGGTGCTGTGTACATTCTCTTTTTATTTCCACAGTCAAATTGAAAACAAGATGCTCATTAAACATTACTTTCTTTGGTCATAGCACAAGAGTGTTATTTATTTTAAATATTTACTTTTTTATTTTTTAGCAAAAATAAAGTGTTTATATACACCGTGAATTAATCATACAGATGTAAACAATGAATAAATAAATTCAAGAAATGCTAAAAATTAATATAATGCCTGCTATAATAAAGTTGAATGAATATTATAGATACATATAATAAATAATAAACATGTAATCATATATTTTCTGTTCTCCTCAGGATCATCTGGGTTCAATAGAGGGGTGATGTGTGATAGAAGCATGTCCTTGTGACCAGGAGAGACCAGAAATGGCTACCAAATTCTCCAATAAAGAAGACAACATTCCTAAAAGAGAGATGCTTGTGCTCTTTTTTCCCTTACCTTTCTATGTATCAAACTTATCTGAGGTGCTGAAACTATTGAATTTGAAATCTCACCATGCATCAATGTTTTGTGTTTAACATGTTTTGTGTGCAGTGTATGTATGTTGTATTTTTGTAAATGTAAAATAAATGTATATTGTAAAATCCAAGATGAGTTTGGGGGATTTGGAATAGAGATAGAATACTGGTTAGAGTGCAAAATGTTTTATTAAAAAATATTCAATTAAAATATAATTCAAATAAGTTTCATAACAAAAGTAGCTGTCAAATAGGAGTAAAATTAAACATTAAAGTGTAGTGTATTTTTATATTTACTTGTACTTGCATAGCAAGAGGGTGTGTGTTAAGGAAATTAAGACAACAGTTGGTCCATCGTCTAAGTCAACATTCTATTCAATCTCTTGGTGTTCCATTCACTGTATCTGTAGTAAAAGCTTCTCCATCTAAATTTGAGATTTCAACCAGGCATCATAAATCTCTTGCTCTTGCACATCAGGGTTATCCTCTCTGTTCTGTTGTAGCTGGTCTTGTGCTACTGTTAGATGTCTCAGTCTGTGTTTTCTCCAGTTCCTGTCTACAAGAAAGTACAAAAGCAAGAAATTAGCTGAAAATTGCAACCATAACAGCTTGTACAAATTAAATTTTTCCAACATTTAAATGTTGTCACAGCAACCATAGATAACCTAAAATTGTGTGTGGAGCTTATGTGGAGTAAAGTACCTGTAACTCTTATAGCTACATAAGCACAACACTTGAGTTCATCACATTCTACTGATTTGAACAAGGAAATGATTTTGGGCCTTAAAGTAAACAGACATGAGGAGTATTCGAAGTTAACTTTGTTGTGAGTTAATGTGAAAGGATAATCCGGTATATCATATCATATGCATTTAAAATGTCACCACAAGCTCCACAGACAATTACCAGGAGATGCTGTGATAATATGGGATTCTCTTGAGAGTATGTTAATAACGTTTGTTTTTAATATTCACTTACCGTTAGCTTGCAGGCTCTCTGCTGGACCAGGCTCCACGCTGTCTAGTTCAGATGGTAAAGGTAGATAGTGTCGCGGGACAGAGGGGATCCACCTCGATCACACTGGATGCTTTTTATCCTATTATTTATCTATTCCTCACTTCAGTATTGCACCGCACCCTGTGTGCTGCTTGAGCGCCAGCTTATTTCCGTAAATATTGGAGTTTTTATGTGTAATGTCCGATAATCTTTGTCAATTATCTTTTTTCATCTGTATAAATTTCAAACAAATACTGTACTTCGGCATTACTTCACAGAGATTCTTTAGCAGCCACGTTCGTTTGTGTACAGAGTCAGACAGTAATTACATCACTTCCTCTTTTGAGCACGAACATGTACTTATGTCCCGCCTTCCGTGCTCAGGAACACATGAATCGTTCCCAAGACCACCTCTGCAATCGGCCTAGGGATTCGTCCCTAAGCTTGGAACAATGGCATGCTCACAGACAAAAATCAACTGGTCCCGGGGCCAAGTGTACTCTGAAATGTTTCCTGGACCCCAGGGAAATTTTGTATATAGCTGACAAAATTAACACTACCATTCAAACGCAGTGGGCAATTTGGGAATGCGAATTAGACAAATCTACATGTCTTTGGACTGTGGGAGAAAACCAAAGAACCCAGAGAAAAGCCACTAAACAAGGGGTTTGCAGGAAGATCATGCAAACTCCATGCACACAGACCCAACATGAGAATCGAAACCAGGACCTTGAGATACAAGGCAACACTGCTAACCTCTAAGCCACTATGCACACCTTGAACATGTGTCAGTCTGTGTTTAAAACAGACCTGTGGTACAGAGATCCCTTTTACCCTAGCACAGACCCATGCTAGGTGTTGGCTTTTCCACTCAACATTGGGTGATGTTGAGGTCTGGATGCCTGGTCCCCATAGCAAGCCGAGATTGCATAGTTTGTGAAGGTTGGTTTGTGTTATTTCTGTAGTGTAGCAGTGCCTAGCAGTTTGTCCTGATGTACTGAATGAATAAAAACAGAAATTAAGCACAGAAGTGAACACAGATAAGTACAGATTAGTATTGGATCCAGCCACTGCAGTGTTACTGCACTGCTATCTTGAAGTACCAACATGGAAAGTCTTGTCCATCAATACCAGATCCATAGGCAAGAAATCGTAACATCCTC
Organism: Clarias macrocephalus; assembly: GCA_011419295.1. Classification (NCBI taxonomy): domain Eukaryota; kingdom Metazoa; phylum Chordata; class Actinopteri; order Siluriformes; family Clariidae; genus Clarias; species Clarias macrocephalus. The sequence goes on from JAAGKR010002834.1 coordinate 70,770, forward strand.
ACCACTTTCTACAGAGGGACTCTATAGTTAAAGATGAATGACTGCCTTGTTTGTGCCATTCAGATCACAAAACCCTGCAGCAAATAGCTAGTACTGCTGAGATCATCAGGATCTCTCTTCCCTCCCTCACACATTGTCAAAACTATTAACAGAATAGAAAAAATAGAAATAGAACTATTAAAAATTAATTTTTAATTGATATGATGTGATAAAAGAGACTCATGCACTTCCGGTCTTTATGAAGTATACACTCTCTGTGACTTGTTCCAGTGTCATTACCAAGCTTTTGTTACTTGCATGCTTATCTTGGATTTTGACCTTAGCCTGAACCAGTCCTCCATCAGGAGATATAAACGTTCAGGAAGCCCTTCTGAGCGACATCCGAGTTTTAAACGAGCTCTGTCAGAATAATGTGGATTCGAATATAGATTTAAATACAAATACAAAGACACAAATTCAGCAGAACTTGCAGCAGAATGGATGCAACAAATGGTGGATCAACTCACCAACAAAATGTCTGCCAGTGCCGCTCCTCCAATCATCGTTGCCCCTAATCCTATCCAGACAAATACGCTAGTGATCCAGCTGAGTTTCAAGGTTTCATTTTGAAGTTCTCATTCTACTTTGCTGGATAAGACAATGTCAGTGAAAAAAGAAAAATAGCACAATTCAACTTGCTCACCAGAAAAGGCTTAAAACGGGCTACTTCAATATGAAATAAAAGTGATGAAAGCACAACTTAACATGAGCACTTCCTGGAAATGGTTAAAAGAATGTTTGAAGGAAAGGAAGGAAAGGAAGTGAGCACTTGCTCAACATGCCGCAAGGAAAGCAGAGCGTAGCCAAATACACTCTCAACTTCTGCACTATCACCGCAGGTGGCAAGTCGAATGAACCTGCACTAAAAAGAGCATATCGCTGAGGATTAAATCCCAGGATCCTCAAGGAACTGGCATGCAGGGTTGATAATGTCTCTTTGGATGAACTAATTAAATTAACAATTAAACCTGAGGCCTTGATGTCAAGAAAACCATTTCCTGGCAAAAACTATTGAATTCCCAATACTGCCTTAGGACGAATCAATGCATATTGGGCGGGGCGAGGAGAAATTTCTCCGGGAGAAATTAATCACTGCCGGAGGGAGCAGTTGTGCTTTTATTGCGGGAGATCACAACACAGCATAGCTCTCTGCCCTGCACAGCCAACAAATAAAGAGCAAAAGAGTGGTTCAGAAAGAGTGGTCACTACTCAGAATCCCACGGTGAGTATGAAAGGGAAAAATGCTCCTTTTCATATGGCAGAAAGGTGGAATTAGAATTCTGAAACAAGTCACAGGACTTCACAACTGTCACTCACAGCGGGAGCACTACATCAGAAAGACATCTTTTTCCTCATCACAACAACAAAATTCCTCATAAGAACCGGAAATCACACAGTGCTCCAAGGAGTGCACAAACAATGCATGGTTCAACCCATCCTCCATGTAGCATCCACCTCCATTAAAAATCCCAAACTGTGCATTGATTATCGTGAGCTCAACAATCTGTAAAGTACAAATACACTGTACCCCTAGTTCCTACAGCTCTGGAACAACTGTGAAAAGCAAAGATTTTTTCAAAATTGGATCTATGCAGCACCTATAATCTGATAAGAGTTTCGAAGGAGATGAAAGGAAAACTGCCTTTAGCACCACATTTGGACACTATGAATATTGCATGATGCCATATAGAATATTTTCAGCCCCTTCAGTATTTCAAAACCTATTTTAAATTACATACTTGAGATATTAGTAAAATACGTCATAGTCTACATTGACAACATCTTGATCTACTCCCCAGACTTATACAGTCACATTATACATATAAGAAAGGTATTAACCTGACTCAGAAATAATCACCTATATGTCAAGAGGGAAAAGTGTGAATTCCATGTTAAAGAAATTAATTTCTTGGGATATGTTATCGGCCAGGAGGGCGAACAAATGGATCAAGAGAAAGTTTCAGCCATAAGGGTCTGGCCCAGCACAACATCTATAAAACAAGTACAATGCTTCCTAGGATTTGCACATTTCTACAGAAAGTTTATTGGAAATTTTAGCTGCATCACAGCACCACTATCAAACTTTTTAATAGAAAAGTCCAAAAGATTGGAATGGAATCCAGAAGCACAACAACCATTTTTGCAGTTCAAGGAACCCTTCACAACAGCACCTATATTAAAGCCGCCTGATCCTTAGAAACCATTCTCTGTGGAAGTGGATGCCCTTAGAAACCAGTGTGGGAGCAATACTTTCACAAAGATTCTGCTCCAAACCAAAGCTACACCCATTTTATGTAAAAAAAAAAAAATTAATTAACAACATCTGAGCAAAATTATGTCATAGGAAATCTAAACTAGCATTGGAAGAGTGGCGTCATTGGCTAAAAGGAGTAAAACATAAATTCATAATCTTCACAGACAACCCTGCTGAAAAATCCATCAGAGCCCAGCATAATTTATATGCTGGTCTATGCTGGTTAATACTGGTTAGTGCTGGTCTGATGCTGGTTTAGCTGGTGAACCAGCATAACTGATGGAAGACCAGCATATCTATGCTGATGAAACCTTACCACCAGCATTGGTCTTGCTAGTTAGTGCTGGTCTGGTGCTAGTTTAGCTCGTGAACAAGCATACTGATGGAAGACCAGCATGCCTGCTGAAAAATCAGCATAGGCCAGCATGATTTATATGCTGGGCTACCAGCAAGGTTTTGGTATTTAAAATTAGTTACCATTTTAGCTCATTATCTTGTTTTTTAATAGCTAGTACGGAAAATAATGTGTGATATAAATACACGGACCATGTAGTGTTATCTTTAAATGCATTTACATACAAGATACAAAAATAATCCATTTACCAAAAACATGTAAATACATTATTTTACATTTATTAAATATCTGTGGGTTGTCTAAAAACACAACACAAACCTTATAATATAAATGCACTTAAAAAAAACAGTACTCAGTGGAAATCACTGAAACTGAAAAAAAAAATAGACCATCATAGCTGGTCACCAGCTTGACCAGAAATTATATCAGCAGGGTTACAAGTATAGCAACACCACCACCATGGGGTCAGCTGTTCGGCGGTGGGGCCACTTGCATTTTTTATGGTAACCGTGAAAATAACTTAAAATGCTCAATTATTTTTAATCATACATAAGTGTAATACATCATTTTATGTCTTTATGTTCATGTTAATGTACACTCACATATCAATAAAACATTGTGCTTTTGTAAAATAAAGAAAATAAACAGGGTGCGCTTTCTGCTGTCTCAGTCTCCCTGAAAATCTTTTTGACAAATATTAGTTTTCACAAAGTTTGCTGCTAAACTGCTTTTAGATCTTTGTTTCAGTTGTTTCTGTGATGTACTGAAATATAATTACCAGCACTTCATACATTTCAAAGGCTTTTATTGACAATTACATGACATTTATGCAAAGAGTCAGTATTTGCAGTGTTGGCCCTTCTTTTTCAGAACCTCTGCAATTCGACTGGGCTGCTCTCAATCAACTTCTGGGCCAAACCCTGACTCACTTCTCGGAGTTTGTCAGAATTAGTGAGTTTTTGTTTGTCCACCCGCCTCTTGAGGATTGACCACAAGTTCTCAATGAGATTAAGATCTAGGGAGTTTCCAGGCCATGGACCTACAATTTCAACATTTTGGTCCCCGAGCTACCTAGTTATCACTTTTGCCTTATGGCACAGTGCTCCATCGTGCTGGAAAATGCATTGTTCATCACCAAACCGTTGTTGGATTGTTGGAAGAAGTTGCTGTTGGAGGGTGTTTTGGTACTATTTTTTATTCATGGCTGTGTTTTTGGGCAAAATTGTGAGTGAGCCCACTCCCTTGGATGAGAAGCAACCCCACACATCTCAGGATGCTTTACTGTTGGCATGACACAGGACTGATGGCAGCACTCACCTTTTCTTCTCCGGACAAGCCTTTTTCCAGATGCCCCAAACAATCGGAAAGAGGCTTCATCCGAGAATGACTTGCCCCAGTCCTCAGCAGTCCATTCACCATACTTTTTGCAGAAGATCAATCTGTCCCTGATGTTTATTTGGGAGAGAAGTGGCTTCTTTGCTGCTCTTCTTGACACCAGGTCATCTTCCAAAAGTCTTCCAAAAGCCTCATTGCGCGTGCAGATGCGCTCACACCTGCCTGCTGCCATTCCTGAGCAAGCTCTGCACTGGTGGCACTCCGATCCCACAGCTGAATCCTCTTTAGGAGACGATCCTGGCGCTTGCTGGACTTTCTTGGATGCCCTGAAGCCTTTTTAACAAGAATTGAACCTCTTTCCTTGAAGTTCTTGATGATCCTATAAATTGTTGATTTAGGTGCAATGTTAGTAGCCTGTGAAGCCATTTTTATGCAGCCCAATGATGGCTGCACACATTTCTTTGCAGGTCACCATGGTTAACAATGAAAGAACAGTGATTTCAAGCATCACCCTCCTTTTAACATGTCAAGTCTGCCCTTCTAACCCAATTAGCCTGACATAATGATCTCCATCCTTGTGCTCGTCAACATTCTCACCTTAGTTAACAAGATGATTACTGAAATGATCTCAGCAGGTCCTTTAATGACAGCAATGAAATGCAGTGGAAAGTTTTTTTTTCGGGATTAAGTTAATTTTCATGGCAAAGAAGGACTATGCAATTCATCTGATCACTCTGCATAACATTCTGGAGTAGATTCAAATTGCTATTATAAAAACTTAAGCAGCAACTTTTCCAATTTCCAATATTTATGTAATTCTCAAAACTTTTGGCCACGACTGTACATCCATAGAAAGCTTAAAGTGTCTACTTTTAAATGTAGCAAGCTTAATTAAAAATAAATATTCTCAGTTTATGTAATCCATATGAATCTAAGGAGAGATTTTTCTTTCTGCCACACTTCATTATCTGATAATAACCTGAGACAGGACACGCCCACACGCTGTTCATTGGGAAACAGACAGGGTAATGTACAGATGTGTGACGAGCAGTTTTCTAGTTTTGTCGCCGCACCTCAGGGCAACGGTATGCAGTTGCTGGCTTTTACCACTGAGTTGCCCTATATAACTATAGACCGACAGTCAATTACAGTACAAATGTAGAATTAAATTTTATTTGTATCGAATTTAAGCAAAGTAAATGTTAACACAGTGAGCCTTTAGATTTTATCATGTGTAATTAGAAAGCCTACGCGTGTACACTGTAAATTCTAATGTTCAAAGTAATTAAACAAATTGAGTACTGTTAACCTAAATAATTGAATAAGTAATAATTTTGAGTACGTAAATAACAATAACTTAAGTTAAACTTCCACCAGTGTAAACTCTATAGAGCACCCGTGGTGCACTGGTAAGTGTTGCGCTTGCCATGCGGAAAGCCTGGGTTTGATTCCTGTGCTGGATGGTCTGCAACTGTTTTTTTTTTTTTTTTGTTCAACAAACTCAAAATTTTATAGTTCTGTTTACTCAAAATTGGAAACATAATTAATTAAAAAATGTGATGTAACTGATTACCTCAAATATTTGGAGTTTTGCCAACTTAATCGGGTTTACAGTGTAGCAGTCAAAAAAGACTAAAAATGCTGTTGTTTCTGTAAACACATTGTTGGGTTGTTTATGCTGGGTCAAAATTCTGGGTTATTTCGGGTACTTTAAACACATTGTTGGGTTGCTCATTTTGGGTCAAATGAGATGTAGTGAGGTAGTGAGTCATTTACAAATGAACACCTGATTGGGTTATTTTGACCCAACAATTAGTTTATTCTTTATTATCTGTTTCCTCCAACAGATTCCTTTAATTATTTATTATTATTCATTTCACGAATTACTTTGAAATGCAACTGATTTATTTTGGCCGCTGTCGTTTTGTCGCGGTGGTGAGTGCAGCGGTAATAGACATTCCCCTCTTCACACCTCTGTACATACAAGGACACGCCCCCCAAACACACACACACACACACACACACACACACACACTCAGTAGATCTGATAAGTTTCCTGTGCGTGTGGAAGATGTTATGCACTGTACAGGTTTCTGGAGCTCTTCAGAATGTTCTGGATAGTGCGAGGAGTTTAGATTTACCTCAGAACAACACTGAGACTTCAACAGAGAACGAAAGAGGAGAATCCAGCAAGCTGTTACCATGGGTAAGTTTTTAAATCTTACATAATCCTTGTATTATTATATCAGCCTTATGTAGCTTAGCACAAACAGGTTAGCTCACAGGTGGCTAAGCCAATACCTTACAGTATGTAGATTACAGATAGTTTTCAGTATCAGCTGTGGTGTAAATGTTTATAATATAGTCACCCCGTTTTGGATAGCTTTATGTTATGGTAGCTATTTGGTTCAGTTTTTGGTTAGCTTATGACACTGCTATCTATAATGTTATTTAGCACAAACACTTTAGCTCCCGGTGCCTAAAATACGGCCTTATGTAGCTTACAGATGTAATCGTAATGCAAAAAGTATAAATCGTTGTATAACACTGCAAAAGTTTGTGTAGTCTTTATGCATGGTCAATACTTATTGATGCTAATATACAGTAATTTTATTATCAAGTTCATGTTTCATTTACCTTTTTTATAAACAGTTGTGACCATGAAAATGATCAGCCACCTGTTTTATAGAGACCAAATGCAAACAAGCAGGCAAGATACAGGCGGACCATCACTATGTCATGGGAACCTGAAGTAGGACTGGGGTCTGGATTCGGGATGTATCTCTTGTATTTTTACGGTTGACCACACGATAAGGCTTCACCTGTGACGGTGCACAACCAGCACATGGACCGACTTCAGATGCCAGGAATGTTACATACGCTGGTCACAGCGTCTGTGTCAATTGCAAATCAGTTTATGGTAAGCAGCAAAAAACACAATGGAAATGCCAGGTATGCAATGTTCACTTGTGTCTTGAGTAAAACATGAACTGCTTTTCGAGAGAGGCACAAAGATGTATGACTGTGTATAGGGTGTAAAAGTGGGCTTTTACAAACCTAACAACCTTTCTTCATAATGGACTGTCCCTGTTTGCACTGTTTTACCCTGAATGTCTGTTTGCACGTCCATATTTACAGTATGCCATAAATGTGCCTTCTGTGTATAAGATAATCTGTGTCCCTCTTCCCTCAATCCTGGACATTTACTTTGCACTAGGTGAAAGAGGTGACATTTATATGTTTATAAGTAAGGTTACATTTATATGTTTATAAGTAAGAAAAATAGACAAATGTCAGGACATGTCAGAACTATTAAACCTGCAGCCTAAATAATGAGTGAGGGCCAAGCTCCAAGCCAAGGGCCATTTACACTACTGTGGTGTGAAAGTAACTGTGTGAAAGTGTCCCTGAGAGGTTGGTCTCATGTTTTGTTTTTGTTATAAATTTTTTATCAAAACTTATTTGCTGTTCATTGTTAAATTATCATATTGTTACAAATGTGCATATTGTATATATTGTTACATATTACACATTGTTAATATTGTTTGTGTTGGCCAATAAAGCTGATTTTATGTTGATTCTGTTTTATATTTTACATATTGGATGACAATCTTCCATGTATTCTGGCTTTTTTACCATACCAACATTATATGGGTGAACAGCATAGTATCATGGCATAATGCTGGCCACCAGCATACCAGCAAAATGTATATGCTGCTATGCTGTGGACCAGCATCAGTAAAGTGACCAGCATACCAGCACCAGCATACCAGCAAAATGTATGCTGGTCACCAGTATACCAGCATACCAGCACCAAAACACAACATATGCTGGGATGATGGTCACCATAGTATAATCTATGCTGGTCTATGCTGTTTTTTTCAGCAGGGAATAAAAACCTTGAATACATAAAAACTGCCAAGAGAACGAATGCCACTGAGCCCAATGTGTTTTTTCACAAGATTCAACTGTGTGTTGTCCTACCAACCAGGATCCAAAAATGCCAAGGCAGATACCCTATCGTGGATCCACTCCACACTTTCACAGAACACACCCACTGCAAACAAGGGTGAACACAAAATAATGACTGAGTCCAAATTTGTGTGTACAGTCATGTGGGAAATTGATAAAGAAATAAATTATTTCCCAAAAGCCCAGATGGTCCGTAGTCCCACATTGGCATTGATTTTATTATGAACCTACCCAAATCTCGAAGTAAAACCATTATTAAAGTAATAACCAACAGATTGGGGGCTTCATGGAGAAGATGTTAATAACAGTAAGCTTGACAAAAAAAAAGCTTTAGGCAGTGAATATGTGCAGTACCTATAGCATAGATAATGCTACAAAATTTAAAATTACCCTGTTATAATAGAAATTACATTTTGCTGATTTGTATAAAAGATATAAGCAACTATTATTAGTAAATCTGAGTAAGAGATATGTATGTTAATTATACAAAAACAGTGTACAGTTGTGGCCAAAAGTTTTGAGAATTACATAAATATTGGAAATTGGAAAAGTTGCTGCTTAAGTTTTTATAATAGCAATTTGCATATACTCCAGAATGTTATGAAGAGTGATCAGATGAATTGCATAGTGCTTCTTTGCCACAAAAATTAACTTGATCCTGAAAAAAACTTTCCACTGCATTTCATTGCTGTCATTCATTTCATTGCTGAGATCATTTCAGTACTCTTCTTGTTAACTCAGGTGAGAATGTTGACGAGCACAAGGCTGGAGATCATTATGTCAGGCTGGTTGGGTTAGAATGGCAGACTTGACATGTTAAAAGGAGGGTGATGCTTGAAATCATTGTTCTTTCATTGTTAACCATGGTGACCTGCAAAGAAACGCGTGGAGCCATCATTGCGTTGCATAAAAATGGCTTCACAGGGAAGGATATTGTGGCTACTAAGATTGCACCTAAATCAACATTTTATAGGATCATCAAGAACTTCAAGGAAAGAGGTTCAATTCTTGTTAAGAAGGCTTCGGGGCGTCCAAGAAAGTCCAGCAAGCACCAGGATCGTCTCCTAAAGAGGATTCAGCTGCGGGATTGGAGTGCCACCATTGCAGAGCTTGCACAGGTATGGCAGCAGGCAGGTGTGAGCGCATCTGGTGTCAAGGCCTGGTGTCAAGAAGGGCAGCAAAGGAGCCTCTTCTCTCCAAAATAAACATCAGGGACAGATCGATCTTCTGCAAAAAGTATGGCGAATGGACTGCTGAGGACTGGGGCAAAGTCATATTCTCGGATGAAGCCTCTTTCCGATTGTTTGGGGCATCTAGAAAAAGGCTTGTCCGGAGAATAAAAGGTGAGCGCTACCATCAGTCCTGTGTCATGCCAACAGAAAAGCATCCTGAGACCATTCATGTGTGGGGTTGCTTCTCATCCAAGGGAGTGGGCTCACTCACAATTTTGCCCCAAAACAAAGCTATGAATAAAGAATGGTACCAAAACACCCTCCAACAGCAAATTCTTCCAACAATTCAAACAATGTATTTCAGCACATCACAGAAACAACTGAAACAAAGATCTAAAAGCAGTTTTGCAGCAAATTTTGTGAAAACTAATATTTGTGTCATTCTCAAAACTTTTGGCCACGACTGTACAGTGGGAGTCAGGTAGGATCGCCGAGAAAGATGGCAGCATAGTTGTGTAGCTCCGTAAACCCTACCAATATTTCCAATTTATTCGAGCATATTCACTCCACGTTTTGATTAAAGCTAGTGTCCCTGGTAAGGTTAAATATTTGTGGAATAAAAAAGGTGCCTTTGATAGCAGATGTCGACCTCCACATCTAAGTATTTTAAGGGGACTTCATGCCGCATGGCAACGAGACAGACTTCGCCGCCACATGAGTCACCGTCACCCCAGCGTAAAGATCAAGATTTAAGGATGGAAAACTTGTTACCTGAAATAAGCAAAATGAACCCCATCTTACAAGGGGTGGCGACAAATGTGTCATCAATCAAAGAGGTGGTTATCGATCTAAAAAATTCGTGAAACGCAATCCAAGAAAGGATGGATCTCCAAAATGGAAGACGTCACCTCGAAACTCGTCAGTGATGGCGAACGGCACGATGAACACCTGGAAGTTTTGTGGAATCGAATTGAGGATCAAGAAAACAGGAGCCGCCGTAACAACATGAGGATGATCGGTCTGAAAGAGGGGCTGAAGGCGGGTGGAATGATTAAGTGCGTGTATAAAATCATATCGGAGGGACTGGGAATGGATCCGGATGGAGAGTTTGAGATTGAGAGGGCGCATCACGCTCTCATTCCCAGGCCCGATGCCGATCGACCACCGAGAATGGTTTTGACCAGCTTTCTGCATTCGTCAGCCAGGGAGAAAGTGCTACAAGTGGCCAGAAAAAAAGGAATAATCGAATGGAGTGGATGTAGGATTTCCTTCTTCCCCGACATGTCAAGAGAGCTGGCCAGAAGACCAAGGGAACTCACCACGTCCCGGAGGATGCTGAGAGGTCTCAATGTCAAATATACACTGGCATATCCAGCCTCATTCCGTGTCACATGGCAAGGGAAGAACAGGGTGTTTACATCGAGTGCGGAGGCAGAGCATTGCAGCATTACATTAAGGAGTATTGCAGGGACCAAAGGTTTTCGGCAATATAGTGGAAGTGGAGTTTTTGGGTCAAATGGAGTTGGTGGGAGGAGGAGTCGAACACCTGTGCTGTCTTGGAGCAGCTTTGACAGCCAAAAGCAAGGCTGGATAGCTGATTCGGCACCTCATGGACCGCAATCTCTGGGTGTTTAAACGTAGATGGTCCTCATTGTTTGGTATGACTGTGATTTTTTTATTTTTATTTTTTTAAGAACAGGGGAGGGGTTAGTTGTGCTTTGTTAAGCAGCAGGATGTTACATGGGGTTTTGGTATTTGAAATACCAAATAGGGGGCAGTCTCCTAACGCATTTGATTACGTGCACGATTATGTGCGATTTATTTGTTTTATAAATAAGTAGTCACATCAGGTTTATAACATGGAATATTAACGGATGTGGAAGCTCAATTAAAAGAAAAAACATAAACAAGTTGATGTTGCTTTTGTGCAAGAAAGTCACTTAACAAATATTAAAGCACTAAAATTCAAATGAGATTGGGTAGGCCATGTATTTTATTCATCATTTACAAGTAAACAGAATGAGGTAATGATCCTAGTTAATAAGAGGCTTAATTTCCTAATGTTAACAGAAACTAAAGATGATGCTGGCAGGATTATATGTATAGAATCTCTCATTAATGGAGTTAAAATGATATTATGCAATATATACGCCCCCAATAACGCAGATCCAGATTTTATTAATAAGATTCTTGGAGACAAAGAGGGACAACTTATTTTGGCAGGGGACTTTAATCAGGTTATCGATGGGGTTTTGGACAAGAGTAAATATCAAGGACCTCCTATACTGTACCAAGGGATAGAGCTGCCCTCCATATGCTAACTGAGGATATTGGATTGACTGATATATGGCGCCTAGTCAATCCAATGGAAAGAGAGTATACTTTTTTTTCGCATTGCCATAAATTTCACTCTAGGATAAAGTTTTTCTTAGTTTCAAATTCTATTATTGGTCAAGCTGTAGATTCTAAAATTGGAGCAATAGTGGTATCAGACCATGCAACAGTAGAATTGGATATAGCTCTACACACAGAAGCTGGTAGAAAAGGAAGGTTGCGTTTAAATACGGCACTATTACAAAATGGGTGTTTTGGATGCATTGTTGGCTGATGATCTGACCTCATTCTTTAAACTGAATATTGGAAGCACTGATAGGTTAGCGTCTGTATGGGAGGCCTCAAAGGCATATATTAGAGGGAAATTTATTTCCCAAGCAGCAAGAAAGAAAAAGAAAAAAGAAGGAAGAGACATGGTTGAGAACCTGGAAGTAACTATTTGTATAATGGAGAAGGAGTCAGCTAGACATTATTCTAATGATTTATATCAAGATATTTGTAAATATAAATTTCAGTTACATGACATATACAATAAAAAAAGCTGAGTATGCATTATTTAGACTACGGACTAGGTTTTATGAAGGAGGTGAAAAAGCGAGCAAGCTCCTTTCTAGACAATTAAAACAACAAAATGCTGCTAACATTATTCTGGCTATTAAGCAAGGGAATACTATGGTGTCACTGACAAAGGAAATAAATGAGGTCTTTCAGAAGTTTTATAAACAATTATATCCATCTTCAGGTACTTCGGATGAAGAAAAAATCAAACAATTTTTTTCTAATATTGAGTTACTTAAATTAGATGCCTTGCAATCAGAGTCACTAGACTCTCCCATTACACAAGAGGAGGTCAAAGCTGCAATAACCTCAATGAAGTCGGGCCGGGGGCAGACAGGCTTCCATCAGAATACTACAAAAAGTATGTAGACATATTAGCTCTAATTTTAACAGAAGTCTATACAGAGGCGTTTGAAGCTGAAGTATTACCTGGTACCTTTATGAAAGCATTAATAACACTGATACCTAAAAAAGATAGGGATTCAACAGATCCTGCTAATTTTAGACCAGTAAGCCTTATTAATGTGGATTGCAAGGTGTTGGCAAAAATTCTGGCTTCACAGCTGGAGATGGTTCTACCAGGTATAATTCACAAGGACCAAGTGGGCTTAATTAAGGGAAGGTCGTCAGCCGATAATATGAGGAGGCTAATGCATCTGATGTGGCTAAACGCTTTAGAGAACACCCCGATAGCAGCTATATCTTTAGATGCCGAGAAGACTTTCGACAGGGTGGAGTGGGGCTTTCTGACTGCAGCCCTGTCAAATTTTGGGTTTGGTCATTCTTTTAGGACATGGGTTAGTTTATTATATAAGAATCCTAGAGCGGCAGTGATGACAAATGGCCTGACTTCCCAGTTTTTTACAATTTCAAGGGGCACTGATCTGGGATGCCCATTGTCCCCGTTATTATTTACAATAGTTTTAGAAGCTTTGGCCATTATGATTAGGGCAGACCCAAACATTATGGGAGTAAGAGGGGCGAGGGAGGAGATGGAACATAAATTAATGATATATGCAGACGATATTGTATTGTTATCTCGTGACCCTCTTAAATCTTTACCTCCATTAATGAGAATTATTCAGTTATATTCAGATATGTCAGGATACAAAATAAACTGGGAGAAATCTGAGGCTATGCCAATATCTAGAACATGTCATTCTCATGCCGTGACACAGTTTGGCTTTAAATGGATTCCAGAAGGTATGAAGTACCTGTGGGTTAAGTTAACTCAGAATTTGCAAGATATAATGATGTTAAACTATGACCCACTGCTGTCAAAGATAAAGAATAACGTGGACAAATGGGAACAGCTGACACTTTCTTTATGGGGTAAATTGAATATTGTCAAAATGGTTATTGCTCCACAGTTCAAGTATATATCCATGATGATACCTGTGAATATTCCAGACTCTATCTTTAAAAGATATAAGGGATTTTCTGTGGGAAGAAAAAAGACCTCGGATTAAAATTAGTAAATTGACCTCTCCAAGAGACAAGGGGGGTCTTGGATTACTGGATGTGAAGATGTATAATTTCTCTATTGAAATGGCCAAACTGGCTAAACACTGGAGTGAGACAGACTCTGACTTGGACTTGATCAAAATAGAACAGACATTGGCCTCACCATTTCACCCCATTAGTATTCTCTCACAAAGCACTGGCGCTAAATGGGACTCAAATCCAGTGATAATGCACTCAAGATACTGAACGTTTGGAGCAAAGTGCATAAACTGTGCAAGACATCACATCATAAACAGTCATATGCTTCATTGTGGAAAAATGCTGAAATCTGTATAGGCAAAACATCTCGGGTTACTTGGCTGTAACCCTGTTCCCTGATAAAGCGGGAATGAGATGCTGCGTGAAAACGCTATGGGAACATCTCTTTGTTGCCTGGTTGTGAAGCCTGTGCATGTCAAACCCGCCGAATACCTTCGGCTTATAACCTGTGCCAGGCATGACGTCACCGAATAAGGTGCACCTGCAGGTTATAAATAGGAGTGAACCGGAAACATCCTCAGGTCAATTTTGTCTGAAGGACGTCCAGGCACGCCAGCAGTGTGGCATCGGAACGCAGCATCTCGTTCCCGCTTTATCAGGGAACAGGGTTACAGCCAAGTAACCCGAGTCGTTCCCTTTCAAAAGCTACACTCAATGCTGCGTGAAAATGCTATGGGAACGAGAATACCAACGCCGCCGCACTGCAAGTGTCTGGACCCCCAGGTTGTGTAGCGTGTGCGCACAAGCCGAGGAGGTCTCAGACCTAG
>JAAGKR010002835.1:0-83046 GCA_011419295.1 Clarias macrocephalus
TTTCAGCATTTATAGTTTGCTTATGATATACAGCATAGCAGACATTTGCATTGTATGAGACACCAAATTAACAGTTAGGAATCATTTAAAAATGTAGGACGAGTGAATTAAGCACATGTTTGAAAGGATGAATCGAAAAATAAATGGAGGATGCTAAACCAAAAATAAAACACTTATGTGAAAAATGTGCAATTTGCAAATGCAAACCATTTTATGTTTATTAACAAATATCAAGTCACATATTTTATTTATTTAAATAAATTTATTAATTTACTTATCTATTTATTGTAACATTTTAATATTCCGAAACAATTGTCGAACAAGTTTATTTTTATCATTTATGTTATTACAGTTACGAACAGTCATTCACTCAACAGGCCTTTTTTATTTCTTTGATGTATCTCTCATAATAATAATAATAATAATAATAATAATAATAACAATAATAATAATAATAACAACAACAATAATAATAACAATAATAATAATAATTAATTTATTAATAAATAAATAAATAAGGCAGCATGGTGAGGTTTGTCATGTTAGTGTAAAACTCCATAGCCATCTATTTAGAAAACCTTTCTTGTGGTGAAAAACCTAAAAAGAAATAAATAGCTTAGCTCGGACTGATAGAAAGTGAGTGCTGATGATGAGTGCTGCTCATCTTCCAGATAAAATATTTATAGAAATTATATAATTTTAGAACAAATGCTTTGATCTAAGCTACTATCAGGAAATGAAACGATGCCTTTGACTGATTTGCATGAACCCTTCAAAAATAGTGTGGTGGAAATAAACTAATTGCGTTTATAAGATGCTCATCTTGAAAATGGACCACATACTGTATAAATCCATTGAAAGTATACATGAAGGCTGTGAATCATAAATAGTGCTATTTCTCCACGTCACAGGAGCGCCACCATGCTGGGAGGGTGACGCCTCGTCTTTCTGAACTGCTGCTCATGTAATTTCGTAGGTCACTTAAATGCTCTGGATGACAGCAAAGCGAGAAAGGCCAGTACATGGACCAAACACTTTACCACGGCAACATTCACAGTCTGCTTTCAGAAGTCAAATCATCTTTATTTATAAACCAAATTGAATGACATGTGATGCACAGTAAATTTTCTGTACTGTTCGATTTGAATTGAAATCAAATGAAGTGGCCTTAATATCTTTTCTGCAAATATAATTAAAATGCCTGATGAAAGATTTCTCTCAGAATATTGATTAAAAGGATGTGATGCTAGTAGCCTGGAAATATAGCACATTCAGAAATAAATATCATAACCTGTAACATATTAGGATATCTAAATTAAATTAAATATCTAAATTAAATCACGAATTACTCGGCACCTATGGTAGTTATCTAGTTATACTTAAATATATTATATTGGCTTTTATAGTTATATTATATTAGGTATATTACTATATTAAATTAAATGTATATTGTATACTGTACTTACTGTAGACTAATATATGGAAAGGACTTTATTTCTTAATGATTTCTACTTCCTGACTGCTACTGTATGACTCACCTTCAGTCATTTATGATGAGAAACAATATGTTCCTTTTATATGCATATTGTAAAAGGCTTTAGATCTGTGTGCATTTTCAACATTTCCAACTGTCTTTCCCACGTTCTTTTCAACGCCCATACATACAGTCCCATTTCTTGTAAATGTGAAGAGAAAACTGTGACAATCTGCTTCTCTGCCTTAAAAAAAAAAGCTCCAACACAAATAAAGCTGTCTCTTTATCAACAAGTACCAAAAACAGCTCATTTCCAAAAGCATTTAAACGAGTCAAAAGATGAACAATCTCATTACCAGCACCACTGCGTCTATATAGTGAATAAGAGAAAGAGCAGATGGTTTCGCAGAGACTTTAATTGTAGACTTCATCATTCTCTTGCTTTTGTTGATGAATTACTCTGCTGTCTGATTTATGTAGAGTTTGGGTTGACTTAGGAACTTCTGCAGCTACAGGGTGCTCGAATATATCAAGCTGCAAGTAAACTAAAGGGAACCAATTATGCAGAATGTACTTTTTGATTCTTTTGGACAGTCACATGGGTCCCTATTGTGTGCGTACATGCAAAAACATGAAAACAACACATTCCCTCCTTTGTCTTTTATTTCTCGCAAGTTGCTTATTCTATAGTCATTTTTGTCTTTTTTTTCTATTCTGCTCTTCAGATTCATTAAAAAAAAAAAATTTATGTGACACTCATGCAATGTTCCTTAAAAAAAAAAAAAAAAAATTGGATAACTCTTCTCTGGCTCGGGGCTCAGCCATTTCCAGGGGGTCATCAATTTTACATTTTTTTTTTGAGTGAAGCAGAAAGTTGACCAAAACACATCACATGTTGCCTGTTTGAAAAACAAAAAGAAAATCAAGCATGTTAGAATATAGGATCTGGAAAATTTACAGACACATTGTGAAGACCTGTAAGCCTGCAAAATTAGTAGTCTTATTAAGACTATAAGACTAATAGTCCATCCATCCAGGAACCCCTGTAGTCCGACTGGGAAACATGGAAACCAATTGTGACCATTTTATTTATTCCCATTTTTTACAACCATGGTAGGGCCATGTACAAAATTGTCCACAGCAGTTTGGTAACACCAATTAGCCTAATCTGCATGTCTTTGGAATTTGGGGGGAAACCCAAGTACCTGGAGGAAACCCACCAAGCACAGGGAGAACATGCAAACTTCACGCACACAGATCCCAAGGTGGGAATTGAACCTGGTAAACTCCTATACTGTAGGTACAAGGTAACAGTGCTAACCACTAAGCCACCATGCGGCCATAAGAATTTAAATTAAAGCAGTATAATTGGGAGAGCTTTAATATGTAAGGCTAATTGGTAATCTAGGCGGCACGGTGGTGTAGTGGTTAGCACTGTCGCCTTGCACTGCCAGGGTCCGGGTTCGATCCCCGGCCAGGCTCGATTCCCGTCTCTGGTGGGTTTCCTCCGGGTACTCCGGTTTCCTCCCACAGCCCAAAGACATGTAGGTTTGCCGTTCCCAAATTGCCCGTAGTGTGTGTGTGTGTCTGTGCCCTGCAATGGATTGGCACTCTGTCCAGGGTGTACCCTGCCATGTGCCCTAAGTCTCCTGGGATAGGCTCCAGGCCCCCCGTGACCCTGAATACAGGATTAAGCGGGTATAGATGATGAGTGAGTGTGTAATTGGTAATCTGGCAATAGATTGAACTGAATCGACAGCATTTAAGATTATTATTATGTTGCCAACTATTATATGCTTACACACCTTTAGTAGTTATGATTTTTTTATTCCATACATTCATCCGAGCTGACATCTCTTAGGGATGCAACAACCTATGAGGAAACATGCATTATGAATGAGGAGAACTTTCAAACTTTATGCAGACAGATGGGAGGTGA
The DNA here is from genome assembly GCA_011419295.1 of Clarias macrocephalus. Lineage (NCBI taxonomy): Eukaryota > Metazoa > Chordata > Actinopteri > Siluriformes > Clariidae > Clarias > Clarias macrocephalus. The sequence continues at coordinate 3,414 of JAAGKR010002835.1, forward strand.
GATTCGAAACTTCAACCCTGGAAGTCCAAGGTGACAGTGCAAACTATTTATTATTAGCATATTATTAGGCACATGTTTATTCAGGATCACTTCAAATTGTCTAAATCCTGAAACTTACAAAGCTTGGCAGATGAGCATTGTTACAAGGAAACTAGCCAGATTTACACATCGACTCACTGGCTCACAATGGAATAAGAACAAATTTAATAATTTATTAATGCCAGTATTAAATGCTTTTTTGCTGCATTTCTAAAATACAATTTGTATAGCCCCCCAGGGAGCACATGCTCATTAAAATTTGATTGCTGAATGATGGAAAAATCTGTTTCCTCCTAATCTTTAATAACCAGTGTTGGTGAGCCTGTGGCCACTGTAGCCCTAGATACCTGTTCTTGGTTGACAGCAACAAGAAAACGTCTCCTCATATGGCATATAGTATCCACCTAAAGTCTTGACATGTTGTGCTTTTCTGCTCTACAATTGTCAAGTGTGGTTATCTGAGTTATAGAGTAGACATGCCATAAGCTCAAACCAGTCTGGCCAAACTCCCTCTGACCCCGGCCAACTGCAAGACGTTTCCATGCACAGAACTGCTGCTCATTGGATTGTTTTATTTGACATGTTATTCTGTGTACAACTGCTGTATGTTAAAATACACAAGACCTTGTGACCTGGGGTAAAAATATGAAGTTATACATTTGCAAAATATATTTTCTATCATTCTTCATAGGAGAAAGGTTCAACATAAAAGAGACATCATGTTGCCAGTACAAGATAATGTATAAGTGGTGTAACAAAAAAGTGCTTGGCGTATCATTTAGAGATCATGAGATCCAATCCCAGTAATGCCATATCCATCTATTGCCTTGGATCCAAGAGAGCAAAATTTGAAAGGGAGTTCTGGCACTCGCTCTCTCTCTCTAACTCTCATCTGATCTTCATAATGACATTAGTCTATTGTGGGTGTCTGTGAGTTACTGCCTGCCGAATAGGGCAGTGTGTTGAGCGAGAAAACCAGGGGTATCCCAGGTATGTATTGTTGCTAGGGACATCATTATTAACTATGTTGGAAATGTAAAACATACTGGAATAGATTATATGAAGCAAATAATCTAAGATATTTTAGTTATGAAATATTACAAAACCCAGTTGTTAAGACTGAGAGCTTGCAAAATCATCAGTCAGTTGACTGAAGACAGTTTCAAGATTTGAATAGATATCAAACATCCAATATATTCATTATCCACGGACCTTCTGACAAAAGAAGAAAAGATAAAATCATGCGATTTCTTTTTCAAATATCACTTATTGTTTGTTATTCTTTTTTTTATTCTTTTTTTTAATATTCTTTTTGAGAAGGTTCTCAATAATTAAAGCGATATTACATGGAAAGAAACAGTATAGTAAGTTTATAAAACATAGAAGTTTCAGTAAGTGGTTTGGATATGTGCACATTTGGCAGAGTGAACAGCATATGGAGTATACAGAAAGTCTTACAGCAATCGCATTCAACCATGCAATATAAGGGCTTGGTGATTAGCCATCGTTCTGATTCTTTCTGCTCTGCTAAAGCACAAACAATATTTTAAGAATGACACCTCGCCGTTTTTCGTGCACGGCAAATACAGCTGGCCCTGAGCCCATCTATGCACTATTTTATCCAGGTTATTTTGGGAATCAATTAACCTCCTTATGTCCATCTCAGACGCAGGTCCTCTGCAGAGTTCTGCAGTTTTAAGATAACAGCTTATTTATTTATTCGTGTTTATTTAGTTAGATTTGGTAATGCATTCGGTGTGTTTGGTAGGGATGTCAGGGTGCTGACGTGTAACATATGCCTCTTCAGCAGGACAGGTGGACTCTACCCATTGGTGCTTTATACTGGTCAGCAAGGAGAAAAGCAAGAAACAGCATTACTTTGCATGAACTACATGACTTTACTCGTATATTGTTTAAATTTCTATATTATACCAGTTTTTTTTAACAGGCTTAGTGTAAAAACTGCTATAGTTATTTGCTCAATATGATAGCAATGGTCCTTAAAAATCTGTCTTGCTTTGAATTCCATTATCTACTGACATCACACTGTTTTTTTTTTCAATAAATCTGATTTGATTCTTTAGCTCAGTCAAGCCACAATGAGTAAATAATCATTATCACCAAACAGCTCATTCTGCAGACTGAGGCCAATAATGATCTGCCATCAAAACAGACAAAGACAGTTTGTCTATGACACTTGATGACTGTTAGAAAATAAAAGTTTTATAACGGCTACATACACTGATCAGACTTAAAATTATGACCACTCGCCTAATATTGAATAGGTCCCCCCTCTTTGCCACCGAAACAGTAATGACCTGTGTGTTCTGACACCATTCTATCACAACCAGCATTAACTTTTTCATCAATTTTAGCCACTGCAGCGCTTCTGTTGGATCGGTCTACACAGGCCGGCCTTTACTCCCCATGTGCATCAATGACCCTTGGCCACCCATGACCCTGTCGCCACTTTACTGGTTTTCTTTTCTTGGATCACTTTCGTTATGTCCTGTGACCACTGCAGCCTGGGAACATCCCACAAGAGCTGCAGTTTTGGAGTCGCTTTGACCCAGTTGTCTGGCCCTTCTCACAGTAGGTACATTTTTTCAATAGCTTGTTACAAAGGTAGCTGGAAGTGGGTGGGATATACTGTATTAAACATCAAGTGAAAATTGTTCCTGAAGTTGATGTATTGGAAGCAGAAAAAAGTGGGAAAGCACAAGGATTTGGGTGACTTTGACAAGGGCCAAATTGTAATGGCTAGACAACTGGGTCACAAGAACACCAAAACTGCAGGTCTTGTTGGATGTTCAGGCTGGCCTGTGCAGTTCGATTCAAAAGAAGCACTAGTGTAGATCAAATAGATGAAAAGGTTAATGCTGATTGTGATAGAAAGGTGTCAGAACACTCAGTGCATCACTGTTATGGTGGCAAAATTCTTATATTACAATGTCCTAATATTACAATATTAGGCAGGTGATCGTAATGCTATGGCTAATCGGTGTAGGCTTATCATGAAGTGTACTGTACAATATGTAGCTGTTAAGTTGCACTGTGAACTGTACAGTATCCTTTAATAGGCTATCCGGTGACCGAGAGCTTACTCTGTTGTTATTATTTAGATATAATGATATTGAGGGACTTTAAGGTATAAGGTCCCAAGTTTAATCTTGAGCCTGGTTTAAAGTTCGTCCAGAGTTTTGCATGTTCTTCTCATGTCCTTTGTCTGTGTTCTCCAGTTTCCTTCCACATATCAGAAAAACTTGCAGGTACCCACAGCAGACTGGCTATACAAATAACCCATAGATGTAAATTTGCTCCCAGTAATCTCACATCCACTATGACTTACAACATATATGAATCCACGGATCCCAACTTGTGTTGATTTTATTTATGCATACAAATCCTACAACCCAAGACCTAAACTAAGTTATCTACAGTATGTTTAATTAAACACATACGTAACAAAACTGACTAAAAGCAAATAACACTACCTTAGAAAAAAAAAACAAGAGAGGTACCAAGAAGAAGAAGTGTCATTATAATTTGAAACATCTCTTAAGTAAATGTCACATTGTTGAAAAAAGACAGAATTTCTCTGGCCTATTATCACGATGTGCTACGCTCACTACGACAACTTGTAAAGCTGCTTTATTTCTTGTGTAATCTACCAGAGCTGTCCCCATAAGTTAATTGTTCCTTGCAAGTACATAAAACTCTTATCCTTGTTAAAATATACACCAAACTGTCACTTCATTAGGTATCTAATCAGCCAATCCCATGCCTGCACCTCACTGTATTTAGGAACATAGACATGGTCAAGACAATACGCAGCAGGGTATCAGAATGAGAAAGAAATGTGATTTAAGTGACTTTTTTAAAGTGGGTTTTCACTTCTCCCATCTCTAGGGTTTACAAAGAATAGTCTGAAAAAGAAAAAAACATCCAGTGAATTGTGGCTCTCTGGGCGAAAATGCCTTGCTATTGCAGAGGTCAGAGGAGAATGGTCGTTCTGGTTCGAGCTGAACTCAAATAACATCTTTACAACTGAGGTATGCCGAAGAACATCTCTGAATGCACAACAAGTCAAACCTAGAAGCAGATGGACTACAGCAGCAGGAGACCACACCGGGTGCCACTCGTTTCAGTTAAGAACAGAGAAAAAAATATAGCTAAAATTAGCAAGGACACACCAACAATGGACCATCGAGGATTGGTAAACATTGCCTGGTCTGATGAGTCTCAAACACTGCTCTGACATTCAGATGGTAGGGTCAGCATTTGGCATAAACAACATGAAAGCATGGATCCATCCTGCCTTGTGTCAAAGGTTCAGGCTGTTGCTGCTGGTGTAATGGTACAGTATGCCAGATATTTTCACACACTGGCACTCTTAGTACTAACTGAGCATTGTTTAAATGCCAGATGCCTCAATCCAACAGAGCACCTCAGCCAGAGCATGTGATGGAATGCGAGACAGGTCTTCAGCAACTTTTTGATGCAATCTTGTCTAGGCACAAAAATTAAGGCAGTTTTGAAGACAAAAACCAAGTACAAGCAAAAGTCTTACCTAATGTGTAGTGGCCAGGCAGTTTATCTTGTCAGCAACAAGAATCATTTTCATCTATATTTCACGTGTGCTTTCAGAACTTCCTAATCACAGACGGAACAATTAAAGGGTATCGTACCCAGACATGACTGGTATTACAAAGTCAACTTTCAAGTCACCATGTCTCCAAATGAATAAGTGAAAAGATATGAGGGGAAATAGTGTTGATGCACTTAAATCATCTTATGATAACTTGTCAGAGCAGTCAGACGAAGGTAAACTGCCCTGGGAGTAAGGCAGTAGGTCAGAATCATGTGTGATAGCAGTTGTTTTTTTCCCCCCTGAAGCGTTTTGTCTTTTCAGGTTAAAAAAAAAAAAAACTTTTCACTCTCAGAGGAACAGCACTCATCAGTCCATGTATATTTAGCAATTCCTTTAGATATACTTCCGTAAGTTAAATTTTACTGACTTGCCTCCTGCTAATATTCTCTCTGATATTCACCCTGTCTTGCTGCAAGAATTACACAATCCATAATTTATACTTGCTTTTTAGTAAAACTATTATGCGGCCAATAATATACTGTTGTTTTAAGTTTGACGAATTGATTGTATTAAGTTTACAAGCGCTGGAACAAAGATGGGTAAAGTGTCATGTCTGATCTACAGACTCGGAGAATCCTCAGCCAAACAATGAAGCACATGATCCGCTACTGCAATCTAGTTCCCAAGACTTCTAATCAGCACCACCTGTTTTCAATTAGCACACTTCCCATAAATAACCCGGACATGTCTGGTAATTTCAGCGAATGCTTGCAAAGCCTCACTCTTAGCATTCTACTAATGACATTACTGAGCTCTTTGTATGTCTATTTTTTATTTTTATTTATTTATTTATTTTATTCATCTGTTAGATTGGGTTCTGTTTTGTTTTTCTGAGATGCAATAAATTGCTCCTGGGCTTCAATGAGTGTGTGAATGTGTCTACATGGTACTCTGCAATAGACTGTAAATTCCCTCGGTGCACCCAAGAATCTCTTCCTAGCATTGGCTGAGGAGCCACCAAACCAGTACCAGGATAAAGGTTATGGGATAAATAAATTATTCCATAACCATTAAATGAATAAACAAATAGAGCATGAGTTTTCTGCTCCATTCAGTAAACGGTGTACTTGCATTTACTGTAGGTCATTTACTACAGGATATTCCTAACACAACATACTGTAGAAAAAACAAGCTAGCATGCCCTTGTGGCCATTACATAGACGCTGCATGCGACTAGAGTCCTAATCCCTCTGAACCTTCCAGCAGCATTTGACACCATCAACCACAAGACTTTCTTGTCCATTGTCAAAAGTCCTGACAAGTCTGCCCCTGCATGCCTTTGCATCTGATTCAGATGGTAATTCATTAGTACCATGTGTAACAGAAAGAGACAGAAAGAGAGAGAGAGAGGGATGGACAAAGTCAATGTATATTTTGTAGATTTTTTGTATCTATTTTGTATTCTGCACCATGATCCTCCAGCACTGCTCATTCCGACCCACCACCTCTCTGGGTACCTCTCTGGGTACAAGGAATGCATGCATCATGGCTCTTCTCTATCCAGGTGCCTGGGTGATGGAATGCAGTTTCCTTTGATATTCAAAGGTTTTGTCACTGACCGTCATCAAATAATGACCTTCATCTTCATGGAATACTTAAATTACTTAGTACTTTGTTATTTAAAAATCTTTGTGATGTCTTGTGTGTTGTCCGTACTATACCAACCTTCCCAGAATTTTTTTTATTTTTATTTTTTTTAACTTTAGAACTTCTAGCCCATGGCCTCGTGAACCAGTTTGAGGATGTATTTATTGATCGACACCATAATGCAATGCTGTACTACAGGTTGCTCTGGGTAAGGCCATCTATGTGCAATGTAAAGCGTAAATCTTCATCATCAATAATCTCTAATCCATGAAATAATTCTGAACACTAGTTAAACTGATCTGATGATGCGTGTGTGTATAACGATTGGTTAAGTGACTAATATTGTGCACTGAGTGCCCTTTAGGAGCATAATGTGGAGTATTCTCTCTCTTTTTTTTTTTACAAATGTTCAAAAGAAGGAATGAAATACTTCATGCTGTGCTTTGTTGCGATGTTGATCACCAAAAGGGGCTTTGATGTGGGTAGCTGACTGAAGTACTGGAGGTTTAGAGCAAGACATGGTTGAAATAAAAGTATGAAAAGACAATGATGTCAACGTGTCTTGTGTTTGTCTCGAGGATGACAGTTAATCTGAATAACAAAAAACTGGTGGCTACAAATTGCATGTCACATTTTTACTGTCTCACTGTGATGTGCAACATAAAAGAGAATTTGAGTAGTAAATTTCATAACCCACTGTCAGGGAATCCCAGTCAAGCCAAGAAATTGTAGAAAAGATTCTCTTACTAAATCTTTTTTATTTTTTAAATAGAGAGTTTTATGCCTTATATATCGAATAGCTACACAAGTACACACATAAATACTAAGTACTCTAATTCTGTAATGGAAAAAGTGTTAATATTTGATTTTTTATAATTTTTTGCTCTGTGGCTTCTTTAAAAATCAAGAAATGGGGACATAGGAAACAGATTAGATCAAAAAGATACCAAAATAAGTATTTAGCAATTTGAACAATAGTCAACAAAAATTTCAAATGTTGTCTATTATCATTTTCAAAATGATTCCATCAAGGTTGATCAATTTATGAAATCTGAAATACCAGAATCTTAATGAATTCGGGAGAATGGGAATAAAGGTAAAATCATAAATCACTAATATTAATCACTTGTTAATATGATAGTCCACTAAAAATTTGCAAACACTCAAGTAAACATATTATATATTACATTGGCTGCATGTTAAAGCTTTATGAATAGTCCTAGTTGATATCAAATTGTGATTTAAAAAAATGTAACCAGAAGAAAATCTGGTTTCCACTCTCATTATTTTGTATCTTATTAAATAGCACTTGATTGATTGATTCATGAATTTTCATTCATTTTCAATCCCCCTCATCCTATGTAGGATCACAGGAAGCCTGGAGCCTATCCCAAGTGACTTTGGGCACAAGAAGGGATACACCCTGGACAACACAGGGAACACATTCTCACACCCGCACTCATTCACACACTACGGCAGGGGGAGAACAGGCAACACAGAACCACACCCTCGACCCTGGTGCGAGGCCGCAGTGCTAGCCAATAATCCACTGTGTCACTGCACTTGTGTGAAACAACGTAAAGTGACTCCTGCACTAGATTGAGGTTATGAAATTACAATGTGGTGTTGAAATGATGTAGGCTAATATTTTATCAATTTAAATCAGTACGTTGGGTTGATGAATTATTCATGTTTTACTTAAAGACCTGCTCCCCTCTATAGACAGTTGGACCATGCGTGGATAACAGATGGGCAAAGCACTCACATTCCATGTTCACAAACCACTTCAAGAAAATGTAGCAATGATTGATCTTTAATGTTGTTCGAGCTCCTCTTGATACATTAGTGTGTAAAAGTCTAACAACGCCCTTCATTTCTTCATATTAAATTTAATTATGTAGATAAAATAAAAAAGTGGAAACAACACGGCTGCAAAGTGCCTGAAAAGACAATTTAAAAATTGGTTGTTTATGGAACAACCTCAAATAAATGCGCCTACTGTATACCATTATATAGTCATATTTTGGAAAACTTATTACAGTAGACAGGCATGGAACCATATTCCTTTATTGGATGTTCACTGAAATAATTAGAAATTAACAATTTCAAAAGTTGAAAATTTTTTCTCAAAACCTTTTGTTCAAAACTTTTTATTTTTTCAAAATGTTTCAACATTGTCATTTTTATGTCAGTGAAGTTACCATATATGGTTCTAGGGTAATAATTTTAACAAAAAATGTTTGCATAGTATTAACAGTGTTACAGTAGAGCATGTACATTATATAGGATGCATATAGTGTGCATATACGTATATAGGCCAATTTATTTCAACTAAGATTAAAAATAAAATAATAATAATCAAAAAGTATAAAAAGATATATACAAATCCCACATAGTTACCAAATGTTGTCCAATGATTGCTCAATTAAATTAAATTAAATTAATTAACTACAACAATGAACATTTAAACCAATGCCTTTTTTGAACTTATTTCAATATTTCAATAAGTGCCCTATAAAGAGTTAAGTTGGATTTTTTTTTATGCTTAAATGATTTAAAGGTCACTGTTTGGCCTAACAAACAAAAAAATATTCTTCTGAAACTGGTCAGGTACAGGGACTAAATTTAAAATGAAGAGCCAATAACGTACCAAAAATGAGAGCCAAAAATGAAATGAATGAATAAATTTTATATATAAATTAGGTTTATGCTTCATATGTATTTTATAAGGTTGTGGAATGCAGTTGCACTTGTTTCAATGTTTTCACAACCTAAAACACAAACTTTTGGGTGAAAGATTATATTTACAACAAACTGTCAGACAGTAGCACTAGATTATAGGTTATGCTAGCCCTCTGAAAGATATAATGTCTTTTTGTCATGAATGGTTAGAGTAGCAGTATAGATAAAACTGATCAAAAATATGTCCGTGGTGCCCAGTGTATCCATCTATATACATTCATTTCTACCTGTCACAATTTCTACCTGTCCAACATGTATAGCTCAGGTATTGAAGTAAAGGAATGCGATCTCCTCTCGCTCAGACGCAGGTCCTATTTCTGACATTTACACAAACTAGAGCCAGGTACAATCTCAGGGTTTTCCGAGGGTGTTTTTATCTCTGTAGTTGCACTCGCGTGTTTAATAACCTAGGTTACAGTGACATTTGACAGCACAAATATGAACTTTTCTTTATTAAAATGTTATTTATTCTCACAAATGAAAAATATATTAACTTGAATCTGAACATGGCTCTGCAAAAGTGGTAGCTTTGGGCTGTGAGTCTGAGTGCAAATGGCATATCTTAATAAAGTGTAAGATACACTACCTTAAGACAGTATCCAGAGTTAGGAATAAGTCTAGGTTAAGCAATTACTACAACTGTGGAATTGATACACCTTGGAGGGCACTTGGCACAAGGATTTAATTACAGCAATTAAGAGAATCATGTTCAGTGGGCTAATTAGGAAAAAAAAAGTCTCATTTTATAACCTACAGACTCAGATTTGCAGTCAAGTCAATCGCATTTAAAAATTTGGCACAATATTCTGGGTTGATGTATGTTTTATTCGGTTAGATTATACATGTAAGGCATCATTCCCTTTGTTTTTGTTTCCCATTTCCCCCCCAACTCTTAAACCTTCCATATTTCTGAAAGATTTCATTAGCCACTTGACAACAACAACAACTTGTGACCATAGACATTTGTGGGCCAGGTTAACATTTATAACAACAGCTTCAAACTAAATGGATTTGAGAGGCTATCACATATGGCTTATGCTATAGGCTACTGTATATAGGCTACTTATATCTTTAGAGTAACACCAATATTGTCAGTCCAACTACATCTCAAAGGCCACACAAAATATATAAAACTGGTAAAAAAAAAAAAAAAAAAAATATATATTTTTGAGCAGATTTAGACCTCAAGTATCATTAGTCATTACTCGCAGGATTAGTCAGTACTAACGGGATTGAGCAAGATTTCTTGTATTGCATAATCCCCTTTTAGCTTTATCAAGTTTCTAATGTGTCTTTAAATAGAAATGGTTCAGGATACTTACACTTTGGCATTTTGTGGAAATTCTGATTATTTGCTGGAAGCTGCACAATATTTTTTTGATCTAATCCAATCTGTCAACCCTATCATTAACTGCCCTTTCTTGTCCTGCTTCTCTGCTGAAAAATTAATAGACCATGCATGGGTAAAAATCAGTTCATATTGATGTATTTTAATGCAAATTAAGTTCCGATTTTGACCTGCGGTTCAAAAATAACAATAATAATAAATGATAATTGGAAGCCTACCGAGACTGCCTTGTGTTACATCCAGAAAAATAAGCGTATATCTGTCGAAGACAGTTATACATTTTTTAATTGTTGGTGAATCAAAGTAGGATCTTCAGCCTCCAAGTGTTTAAATGGACTTTAAAATGCATACAGTTATAAATTACGACTTTAAAATGAATTTCCTGTTGAATGGCAGATAACTTGGATGAGCCTCCGCTGCCATTTGATCAACCTTCATAATGTCATTGAACAAAACTGGCAGCTGAAAATGTTAATGCATAACATTAATATGCTGTTAACAGCACAGATATGAATAATTCAGTGTTTTTGCAATGTTTTTCCAGCTTTGATATACTTTTTTTTTTTTTACCACGTATAAAATAAAACATAGCAAGTAAGGTTCACCAAGCATTAAATAAAAAAAGACATCGCCCGAGAGGGTAAAGCACTGACCAACACTTTTTCTTCTTATCCAGAGACATTTAAGGATCGATATAACTGGCCTGCAACTCATCAGCTCAACTTTGCAGGGGTGGGGGGTGGGGGGGGGGGGGGGGGTAGAACAGGCAGGATGAGATGGCAGTAAAGATGGACTCAAGCTGGAGTGCCCTGAAGCGTCTATAAATCTACTTCTGTAAGAGATGGGACAGGCTGGAGAGTTAAGGATGAGCAGCTTCTCCATCACCCTGGCAAGGCAATGCACAGGGTTGTTTTTTAATCCTGTAAATTGTGGTACAACATCAATTCTGTCACTTGGTTCCTTAACTGAAAAGGGCAGGTGTGCTTTTTTAAAATTCATTTTAGAGCTTTAAATATGTCATTGAGGCCAAAGAGGAGAGTCAGATTTTACAAAAGAAAACGTCGTTACCTAGCTAACAGAGCTAACATTATTAAAACGTTCAGGAAGCTCAGTATATAACGGAACCCTACAAAATATCCTACTCAAATAATATCATAGATATTACTGTTAATGTTGCTATTACTAAAAATTATTTAAAAATATAACTATATTATATAATTCAACTAATTCCCTTTTTCACTAATTTCCCTATTTGTTCTTCTCTTGTTCTACATATGCTTTTTTGCCTCTGGTTGGTTTGTTTTTTTGTCCTCTCTCTCTGCCACATCTTCTCATTGACTTTTTCTTTCCTGATTGTGTTCACCTTTTTGCGTCTCCTAAAACCCTGTTGTTTCCGTGTCTTATTAGTCTTATTGATTGTCGTTTGTATTTTCTGAGCCTTGTTTTTTCATGATCTAGTTTCTCTTGTTTCAACCTGTGCCTGTTTAATTGATGCACATTTTGGACATGGCTATGATTACCTGTTCTGCCTGTATGGTGACCCTCATCAGCCCACATGCTACAGGAATATTTATAAATGTTACGTAATAATTTTTCTCTGCAAACACAGAAAAACCCAATACACACGAAAAACAAACTTAATACAAACCTAATACACACAAAAATGTTCTACCATCCTTAAATTGCTGTATTTGTAATCATGCCCCATATACAGTATCATAATACAATTGATAACTATCAAGGTGTTTATATATTTTTCAGTTATTTATATGTTATTTATACATATTTTTCAGTTATTTGTTTTTACAAAAATTACTTTTTCAGTAAAAGAGATTTTGAAACACAAATTGGGCATACAGGTATTTAAATTTTGGCGGGGGGGGGGGGGGGGTTGGTTAGGAAATTACTTTTAAACCTTTAAAGATATTAATTGAAATTATGCAAACACAATTACCCTTCTCTTTTTTTGCTTTCATGTAGCCGAGTCATTTTTTTTTCATTTACTGATTAAATATTTCTAAGCAAAGTTCATGAGGGATTTGAGAAGACTCATTGCTTTGAGGATTTTTTTCTTCACTTTTTCCACCAATCAATATGCTAGACGAAGGATCTACAAAGAAATGCATTAGGTAGAATCATCATAATTCCGGAGCAGTTCCCTTCTGTCATGATAAAGATGCAGAGCAGATGCAGGTGCAGACATCTCATTAATAGACATTGTGTACAAAAAATCTCAAAACTATTGCTTCAAACTTGAACTTCAGCAAATCGCTATCAGAGAGAATCGCAAAGAGACAAACTTGTGAATGTGAATGTTCAGGGCCTGATGGGAGGTGTAACTCTTGACAACTCAGGAGTCAGAGTTGTTGCTACTGTAATGCAGGAGAGAAGAGGGATGCCCACGTTGGAGTGGGTTCGAGTTAGGGACTTATGTGCATTGGCCACAGGAGGCCTCGTTTTCACCCTCCGGCTTGGAGTGCCCTGAAGAGGCCGACTCATCAGCCTGAGGCATGAGCTGGGCTGGAGAGCTGGACAAGGTAGGGACGTCCCCAATGTAAAGCAGCTCCTGGTCGGCAAGCTGTTTTTTTTTATTATTATTTTTATGCAGGTTTCTTCCCCTCACCAGCACCACCACTCCAAGCAAAAAAAAAAAAAAAAAGAAAAGAAGGCTAACCAGCTGGGATAGATTCATCTTCTCTACAGACATTGGGACCCCCAAGTTTTTCCTACAAAAGTAGCACTATAATAGGTGTCCATCTGAAAGCACGCACCCCCTCATAATATATCGCTCATCCTGAGACATACATATACTTATGTATGTATGTTTTCCTAATACCATTGTGTAGAATTTTCTAATTCTAATTCTAGAATCTCACTGCAGAACTATATTTCAGATGCTAGACATTGATCCCTCATAAACAGGACATGTTGAATTTTCTGATCTGTGTTCTGTCTTTTTTTATGTAGCTGTAACTATGCAAACACAGTGAGTGATAGAACAATTACTAAGAGATACTGTCTCATGGATCTTAACTCCTTGTCTTACAAACCCTACATGGAGAATCACTGGATCTAGAGCAACTAAATACATAAATGCTATTGCAACAGTCAAAATGAAGATGATTTAAAAATGTAGCTACTGAGGTGTCAGGTCCAAAGGGAAAAGGAAATTCATTATAATAATGGAAATGCACAGTTTCTACTACAGGCCGAATGGGGCAAAACAGCTGTTAAAATGGGAAATTTAGAGTTCAGTGTGCTTTCAAAAAATCTAGCAGTAAACACTTTGTATGCTGTGCACACATGGTAGATCTCAACATTTTTTTTTCTTTTCCTGACTTGCCACGGGTCTACATGCATACACAACATACTGCTCGATTCAGTTAAATGTGTTGTGTTTAGAATTGAAGTACATTGTGCATTTTCAAAATATGACCTTATTTTCTGTTTTCCACATTAATTTTCAAATTTGTTTGCATGCTATAAGCAAATGGGTTTAGATAACTGAAAAAATATCCATCTGATAGCTTTTGTACAGCTTCGTCCGAAGGTGGTCTGAGTTTAAGGTGTCAGGATTGAACTGTGGAGAAGCTGGGAAATTATAAAGTGTTATGAAGTAATTCATAACTGGCCAGAAAACAAGAATAACAATTCTAAAAAAAAATAAAAAACTAAGTAATGGGTAAAAAATATTCTAGTGCACAAATGAGATATAACTTAGTTTGGTCTCTCCATGGAGTTTAGTGTAAAAAATATCACTATGTTTTGTATTAAGACCAAAATTTACAAATGGTGGCTGGAAGATTTTCTCATTGCCTTACCTTGTCATTATGTCAGAAGCAGTTTAGGCCAGAATTATGAATTTATTCAAAATGGTTTATTACAAAAAGCATTTAGTAAATTACAGCCCTAGCGCATGATGTAAAAGTGTTTGGGAAAATGTTCCAATATGTATTCACAAGATTCATGTTGATCCTTTAAGCTGCTGTTAAGATATATCAGTTGTTGGCTATGCTGTCAAATTCATTTGCTTATTACAGGGGAACACGTTTCAATATCAAAAATCTATTTTTAATATTAAAAAAAAGGTGAAAACTAAATATTTTATATTGTTGTTCTTGGTCTTTCGGGTGGAAATCTATTCCATTCGATGTGCAACAACAACTTGGCACAGGTTTTACGCCGGCTGTCCTTCCTGACACTTTCCCTCCCATTTTATCTGGGCTTGGGATCCGACCTGCATCCAGTGGCTGCGGTTTGTTTGGGTATTGGGTGGGAAATTAACCCAGGCCTTCCGCATATATATAATGGCAGAAAATCATATGGCATAGCTGGTCAATATTCAATATCTGATAGCATAGACGTTTTAAAATCAGCAAATAGTGGGTGATAATATGGTATAATAATTGTTTCTAGGTTAAGCAGTTCAACATTTATAAAAAAAAAAAAAAAACTAAAAAAAAAACCTGACATTTGACCCAGTGTTTGACCCAGTGGTAGCAGTTAAGGCATTAGAGCCCAAGACTGGTGAAATAACTGTTGGCAGTATGCCCAATCAGTGTGCCAAATTTTTCCCAACTTTTTTTTACTGCTCAGTGTATTTGTTTTGTTTTACTATTCAGTTATAATAATAATAATAATAATAATAATAATAATAATAATAATAATAATAATAAGCAAAAATCTTGTGATAACTTAGCTTTTAATAAGCTTTAGCCCCTAATAAAAGTATAACTATGAAACTAACAAAAGATCTTACAGTACCTTACTGTATAGGTAGAAAATATTTTGTAAATGCTTTTCAGTGAATTCTTGCCAGGTACTTAAATTTTTTTTATAATATTTACAAAAAATGTAATGAAAGAACCACTCAAGCAGAATGAATGCTTTAGATACCTTTGCTTCTGTTATATAATCTACTTCTAGTGCATATATTCACTTCAATGTGAACAGAACGTCTACATTCATAAGCATAAACAAAGATAGGGTTTAACACGTTGCAGCATTGTGGATCAACTG
The DNA here is from genome assembly GCA_011419295.1 of Clarias macrocephalus. Lineage (NCBI taxonomy): Eukaryota > Metazoa > Chordata > Actinopteri > Siluriformes > Clariidae > Clarias > Clarias macrocephalus. Next base: position 18,800 of record JAAGKR010002835.1, read on the forward strand.
TGGTTTATTCAACTTGACAAATCCTTTTAAATTCCCCAAACGTTATGCAAGGGACACACTCACAATTTGTAAAATCCTCCATTCACTTTTAATAAGATTTTAGTCAGGAGATCAGCTACAGTAGGATTTTGGCTGTATGTTAGTGGTCATTGTCATATTGAAAAAATCTTTTCCCCAGATTCATTTTTTAGCCAGTGTCATTCCTCAATAATATGTAATATGTTATTTCTGATGATACTGTATGTGATGCCCCAGTTCTGTTTGCGGAGAGGTTCTCTCATCCGTACATTACTGTGGGGAAGGTGTTCTTCGGATCATCTGTTGTTTTCAGGGTGTCTCAAAACTCATTTTAGGTGACTGTGTGTGTGTTTTTCCTTCTTTATCATTAGTCTGAGAGTGCACTGTAAAATCTGTGTTCTGTGATCTCTGGTAACAATTAACTGGTGGTCCATGAAATTGTAACATGCATATTATCAAACCAATTGTGCTGATAGGAACTTTGAAAGTCTTTCCTATGTCTCTGTAGCTTTTCCTATTTTAGTGATGTTTAAAAAAAAAAAAAAAGAAAGAAAAATTCTTGAGAACTGTAGGAAGCTTCATCACCCCAAGCATGATTGCTATTTGTTGCTGGAAATCCCCTCAACCAATGGCAGCAGCCTGCTGGGAGAATGTCAGTCCATCAAAGGGTCTCATGCATACACATTCACACCTCTAGGCTGGCGTTTGGTGGATGGGAGGAATTTGTGTTTATTAAACCTGTCATGGTTTTTTAAACCCAGGAATTAAGCATTACAGTTCTGAAAACATATTTTCTTAACGCATGATGCAAAGTGCCAAAAAAGGAAGACGCAAGAGTACCACCCTGGTAAAGCATACGGCCAAAACATGGTACTGATGCTGAAAAGTGTCTCACCCAGGTGAAAAAGTGAATATTCAGATAGGATCATATAACACTATTTTTCACAATACCTAATGCTTCTTGCAGGCTTAATGTTTCTGCATAAACATTTATATTTTCATCAGATAAAAAGAAACCCAGTTGATAAAGACAAGTTCATGCCCTTTCATGTAGTGTTCGTAACTTATTTAAATTCAAATCTTTCAAAGATCCTAATTGTTATTCAGATGAAACTTCACCAATTTAGATTGCACATGAAAACACATAAACCTGAAAAAGAGTATTATTCTAAAATGCTAAATTGTTAGGATTTTGCAACATGAATTTGACATGGTTACGGACACTACAGATTTTTTTTTTGTGGAAAAATTCTTAATTTTGCATGGAATGCTCTAATTTAAGCAACAATTTTTTATTTTTATTTATATATATATATATATATATATATATATATATATATATATATATATATATATATATTTTTTTTTTTTTTTTACAAATGGTCCTATGCTTCTAAAAGCTTAGACAAATTTTTGTATTAATACACATAAATAAATATTAATTATTTGCATTTTAAATTATTATCGTTTGAAGCGAGACAGTATAACGCTTTATAATCCTTGGAGCACATATAAAATCATCTCTCCAAAAGTAACTTGAAATTATTAGGAAAGCAAGATTGGTCACTTCCATGTTGCAAAAACTTCTGAAGTAGCTTCTTTGGCACAAACATTTTCTGTATTACTGTATATGTATACCATTAACAGATTTAATCAGCCCCAATACTGTTCTGACCAATAACAAAATAAGAATGAAACATTTTGTGATACAGTACCATTGAGATGCTGGCTCGATGCAGTTATTGCAAGCAAGGTACAGTATATGCAACCAAATATTAAGTATTATTTACTTTATTTTACTTTATGTTAATATGATCCATCACTTTTGAGTCATCTTAAAATTTTCTGCCAACAAAGCCGCCAGGTTCTAAGTTGTTAATCTATAACTGCATCTTTTCTTTTAATTTCATCTTTTGATTTTCAACCTAAATGTCTTCAAATATATTAGAACAATACAACAAATTGAAAACAAACAAACAAACAAACAAACAAACAAACAAATAAACAAATAAATAAAAGATGATCCAATATGGACAGTATTTATAGCAAAAGCAAGAAATCAAAGATTATTGCGGATGATTTTTTGGTAAAATTTAAAGCCGAGCTTTAATTATAATTATTTATTATATAATTAATTATAAACTATTTAATAATTATAAATAAGGAATGCAATTAAATGGTTTTAAACTACACAGATTTTGTGGGATCCAATGTTAGATGCAGGGTATTGAAAAAAAACTTAGAGTGGATTTGGGGAGACATCTGTGAGTCGTGCATTGTTCGAACTGACCTGCTGTGTTGAGGTCACAGGGCAGATTGCAGACATTCCCAGGCCAAGAGCGAGAGAAGCAGGTGGCCGGCTCCACAAAGGCTTGACATCTGATGATGCTGTTTTTCCACAGTATGTACTTACATAAAACAACTAATCCAAGAAAATTCCCACCGACAAGCCAACTGTTTTTTACATAACAGTGACAATTCACATATAACCCGCATCTATAATCTTTTACACGTTCCATCGTAAATATTTACCACATGTTTATTTCGAAGTTTCATTGTTTTGGACATATCAGTATCAGGTTATATTAGATTGCAAATATGAAAGGAGGAAGCAGTGAATATGTTCCAAACATGCTTTATAAATCTCTTGTTTCTTATCTCGGTCTCATGCACCATCTGTTCCTTTCTTGCTCTTGCTTGAAGGCAGTTGATTTCGGTAGTGCAAGCCAATACACAGTCAATATACAATAACATAAATATCCAAATCTCACTTTACACAGATTCAACCATAATTACATATATGGAATCCATTAGCTGCTCTCTAGGCTTAACAAAATCTTTCCTGCTGGCATTGGAAAAGAAATAGCACATGCATGTGACCCAGGCCTTGTTCATTACAGGCTTTTAAAGAGAGTCAGTCTGGTTTAGGGAATATGGCAATTTTCTTTTTGGATGAAGGTGCAACGATTTCAATTGAGTCACAAGAGATCAGCGAGAGAAACTTACTTGCAATAATCCTAAAGAGTCTTATCAACACAGAGCTAACTGGACATTAGAGACATTAGTTTCAAATAAAAGGCAGAGCTTTGTCCATTTGTGGAAAGACTGATGGGCTGTTAAGCAGAGCAAGCCTAGTGGAAAGAGGCTGAGCAAAGTGTAGATGGATGGACAAGCTGTAGGGTAGATTGCAGTCAGAGAGAAAAGCTGAACATTTATATTATTATGCTCAGTCATGCTAAATTAAACCTGTGATAACTATTGGGCTCTAAACAAAGGATGAGTATTTTTTAAAACTGTTTTCTAGTATACTCTTATTTTTTCAGAGGCAACCTATCAATGCAATATTTTACTCTCTGGTCCATATGAAGCTTTCCACTGCACGAGGGGTGTTCAAGTCAAACCAAGACTTCTGATTGTGCAGAATCACAGAACACAGCTTCACGTTTGAAACGCTGGCCTCCCGGGAACTCCTTTAACATGTGGAAATGATGAGGCCACGACTGTACGAGCAATGTGGCAATAACTCCCAGCCGAGTTAATGTACTGTGCAAGATGACGACACGTTATCCATCCATTTTCAAGGATCAGACGTCCCACTCGCTGAATATTCAGAGGAAGGAGTGCAGTTGGCTCCGAGCCACCTCATCCACGGACATGTAGTCTTTTTAAAAGTTCAACAACATTTAAATGTTTTACTGAGGCTAAGAGTCTCACACAGTACTGTACTTGTCTTCTGTAAATGTCAATCGGTTTTACACTTTTTTTAATTTTTTTTTTAGAAATTTCATTAAGGTTTGAATCGAATGTCCCTTATATATATTTTTAATAGTTTTGCCTTTACACTGACTGTACTGTGTGGAGTTTTCCATTCCTTCATTTTGCATCAAATTTATATGAATCTTACACATTTTATGAACACATGTAGTGTATTTAGTTCATCTAGTGATTATTTCCACAATTCATTAACATTTACATTTCATATGCAGGTCATTAAGTAAAATTCTTTTTACATATATTTTTCTGAAATCATTCATTTACTTAAGCATTTTTCTGTTCTTCAAATGATATCACATAAGTTCATATGAGCAGTGAAGCATGTTTAAGTGTTTCTAACGTGATCACATATTGTCATTTCATTCGTCATTCACAGTTCTCTTTATCGCAAATGGAAAACACTTTTCACAATATAAAATATGCATGATTTCTTCCTACAATTTTGGTTATCTGCTAAATTTCACCCACCAGCTTGCCTCTATCATACAACAACTTCCAGTCATAAAAGAAAAGTGTAACACAACGTACTGTACGTGAAGCCTAAGTATGAGATAGGAAAGCTCTGTCTGCCCTCTTTTAAATACACTAGCTCAAAGAAGCCAGCATCAGCAAGTGTCACTGGGATTTAGAGAGTAGAGAGCCATGTATATATTGGATATCCCCACGTGGTCGGTCTTTGCTCTTTTGGCTTCAGATGGCTATGGCAATGTCAAAATTCAAAATTGTGATCACAGGGTGAAAGTTTTTCTACTTTTTTTGTTGTGTCATTAAGGATTTAATGCTTACAGTTGAATAAATTATTACTTTTTGCAACTGGTCAGCACACATTATTACTATATGAGGACACACAACTGCTCAGCACACAACTAGTCATATTTTACCAAATACAACCACGTATAAGCATATTACATAGTTTAATACTAATAGGATTTCAAACCCAGATAATGAAAAAATAAATAAATTTAAGCTACAGTGATAAGTGTCTTTGGGCGGACTTTTGGCATTTAGAATGTAGTTGTAAGCATAATAATGGACTGAACAGCATAGTGAGGACAAAAAGCATACCACTCTATGACCATGAAGCACCAGTGGACTTGCGATTGCAGGAACAATAAGCATTTCAATGACAATTGGGGTGATTAATTTATTTTGCATCACCAGCCGGTGAACGCAGTAACTACCATAATCACTCTCAGGACGCCACTTATGCCGTCAGTGAGACAGTAAATGTCAGCAAACCATCATAGTGGAAAACTAAGTAATTAATGCTTCTTTCTATATTACAAACTTGAAAAAGATCCCATGAGTCATTTCACTTACGAGCATTTAAAAAGCAGGATGTATTAGAATTCATTCCAATTATTTGCTATAAACAAAATGCTCCTTCACCAAATGTGGGTTATCATGTTTCCTCTCCCAGTGTGCCTCTATTAGTGATTAATGATAATAGTGATTATCATTAATGTGATAATTAATTATGGATCTAAATGAGGAGGGAAAACGATTCCCTATAATTGCAAAACATCTAGACAACCAAGCAAATCAAAAGTGTTTTTTTTTTTTTTTTTTTTGCAGTTTTAATCAATTAAAAGGGGCAATCAGTATTTCAACAGAATTAACAATTTATGGAGGTGTAAATTAGGACTTTAAGAAGAAAAACATTTGTTGAACTGGAACTGCTCTATCTATCTATCTATCTATCTATCTATCTATCTATCTATCTATCTATCTATCTATCTATCTATCTATCTTGCAATGCACACAACATTATGGGTGACATATCACAGTACAAAAGAGGACAAATTGTTTGTGTGCGTCTCACTGCCGCACTATCTGTGACCAAGACAGCAAGTCTTTGTGATGTATCAAGAGCCACAGTATTCAGGGTAATGTCAGCATACCACCAAGAATTTACATCCAACAGGAGTAACTGTGGAGGCAAGAGGAAGCTGTCTGAAAGGGGTGTCCGGGTGCTAACCTCGATTGTATCCAAAAAACATAAAACCACAGCTGCCCAACTCACGGCAGAATTAAATATGCACCTCTACTCTTCTATTTCCACCAAAACTGTTCGTCGGGACTCTGATGAGTCCACCTTCACTGTCTTTCTCACATCTGGGAGAGTTACGGTGTGGAGAAGCCCCAAAGAAGCGTACCACCCAGACTGTTGTATGTCCAGAGTGAAGCATGGGGGTGGATCAGTGATGGTTTGGCCTGCAAGATCATGGCATTCCATAGACTCAATACTTGTGCTAGACGGGAGCGTCAATGCTAAAGACTACCGAACCATTCTGGAGGACCATGTGCACGAAATAGTTCAAACATTGTATCCTGAAGGCGGTGCCATGTATCAGGATGATAATGCACCGATACACACAGCAAGACTGGTGACAGAGTGGTTTAATAAAGATGAAAGTGAAGTTGAACATCTCCCATGATCTGCACAGCCACCGGATCTAAATATTATTGAGCCACTTTGGGGTGTTTTGGAGGAGAGAGTCAGGAAACGTTTTCCTCCACCAGCATCACATAGTGACCTGGCCATTATTCTGCAAGAAGAACGGCTCAAAATCCCTCCGGCCACTGTGCAGGACTTGTATCTGTCGTTCCAAAGATGAATTGATGCTGTATTGGCCACAAAAGGAAGCCCTACACCGTAATAATGAATTATTGTGGTGTAAAACCAGGTGTTTCAGTTTCATTGTCCAACCCCTGTATATATATGCATTGTCACTTCTGGTTACTTCATTTGGACAATTACCCTTGAAAACTCTTTGTTTAATGAGTACTACAGGAAGCCTCTACATGGAATAAAATAATAATAAAAAATCTGATAAAAGGATGAAAAAAAGAATTCAAATTGAAAAGTTTTTAGTATTATTTATTATTTTATTATTTTTATTATTTATTATTACTATATTACTATATTTATTTATAGTTCAGGACCTTACAAATCAAGTTAATAACTTAATTTGATTTATGCAGGAAAACCTTGCAGTCAATAAATGTGTAAATTTTGAAACATTTCCAAATGTTGAGTTCCTTGAGCTGTTTTTTCCGACCTTTTCTGCAGCAGTCTTTAATCGCTGCTTGTTTGTAAATGTTTGTGTCTTCACTTTCATGCTGCAAATCCCCCATTCTACCACATTCTAAAGGTGTTCTATAGAATTCAGATCTGGTGACTGGAAAGGTTACTAAGGGAACATGTGACTTCATGAAACCAGTTTTTGGCGATAAAGGGATGTAAAGGTTCATCAATAGTGCTCAAATATTCGGTTGTGTCCAATAGTAATTGGCTTATAGAAATTCTCATTTATTGAAATTATTCATTATAGAAATAATGATAATAATAATAATAATAATAATAATAATAATAATAATAATATATATATATATATATATATATATATATATATATATATATATATATATATATATATTATAGATAATAAAATTAATACTAGCATTACTAAAACTTATGTTATATTTATAGTAGGAGATCTCAGTCAATTGTATCATTTTTGTATAGTTTATAACGCACAATGTCTAAACATGAGAATGTTAAGCCATTTGCAAGAGTTGTAATGATTTTCTCCATCACTCTGTTAAACACCTGTTTTGGTGCAAAAAAAAAAAAAAAAAAAAAAAAAAAAAATCCAGCCCTCACTGGCTGTCAGTGTCAGAATAGAGTCTCATGTATTTCTGTAAAAAGGACTGATAATGCAGAGCCTAGCTTAAGCCTCCAACAGAACGAGCTAACACCTCAGTCACTAGATGCTGGCACAGATATGTGCCCTTTAATTAACTCTTACAATTCACTACTGACCATAGTGTAGGCAGGGAGAGAGTATGTTATGTTAATGCTAACTATTATCACATTTAGCTGCACAAGCTAACTGGACTTTTGCTAACAACCCCACTACCCAACCCCGCTGGAGCCTACCAAGTTCCACACCATGGAAGACAGCAAACCACCACCCATACAACATCCCTGTGGTTGCAAAATCTCAGGTTTGGGAACAAAGCATGTGTGTTACTGTATGTGCCTTGGGCTGCAACAGGCTCAAGCACCAAGAGCAGCACCGGACTCCTGTGAACATTGTGCCTGCTTCACTGTAAAGAGTTTCTGCCTCAGGCTAACACACCAGGCTAGCCTGTCAGGCAAAGCTCCAATGATCACTTCATCTGACACACCCATGAAGTACACCAGGATGACTGCACATTATGTCAGTTGGAGTTGGCAGGTTGGAAACTGTCTTCTCATGGAGGAGGCTCAAGCAGATTTCATCAGCAAAGCAACCACAGGTGACCTACTAGTGGCCAACAATGAACTCTGGAAGTCCTTCAACAGAGGGTCAGGAAACCTCATTTTGGATGAGGAAGATGAGGCCCTCTTCACCCTCTCTCTTAGAACTTCCCTAATGGAAGTGCACAAGGCTAATGGGGACAACACAACCAGCCCCTAAGCCCTTACTGCTTGAAATTGCAAGACACACAGCTAAAAAGCTTGCAATTCTGTCACCTGCTATGTCAGCTGAAATATCTGTTTTGTACTACAAGGGTAAACGTCTCTTCAGTGTAAAACACACCACCAAGCAGGGGCTGCCCATCTTCCCTGAATGCATGGAACGGATAAAGTGACCTGTTTTCCACCAACCCTGTCCAGGGACTATCAGCATTTGACTCTCAAAATGAGGGAACAAGACCTTTCCCAGATGCCTGCTATTTAACCTCTGGTGGTTGCTTATCTTCACTCGAACCAGAATCTGTTTATTTCTTCTTCAGGTCCAACACTTTCCCAAAGGGCCAATCTTCTATAGTCTGCTTCGACAGACAAAGCTTAAAAATTGATCGCCATTGCAGTGCAATCACCAAATCAGTCTTTGGTCCTCTTAACAGATTCAGCAGAGCTGTGAGATCAAATGATTGCTAACCCTGGGGCCACTGAGCTATGGAATGAATTGGGCATCATCAGAGACCATTGCCTTCATCTCACAAGGGCTGTCCAAGATGTCCAGGCCTCTTCGGTACCGCCGTTGCCACCATGCAAAAACAACATGAGAAGGCTTTCAACTGTGCATCACCAGAAGAACCCAGGTGGCACCAAATCTGTCCCCTTACTACATGTTTGCACAGGATGTAGGTCAGCCAGCAGGCATTCACTCATTTAGAATCCCAAGAAAGGAGGGGGGCTGCATCCAATACTGGACCTATAGACTTTGAATCAGAATCTCAGATCATATAAGTTTTTAATGTTGACAAATGGTACCTCACTGCATCAAGTACAATGGTTGCCTGGTCCAATAATTTAGTATTTCATTGAGCCTTTGGGTATTTGTTTAATGCCCATAGCTCTGAGAAGCAAGGGCATCCACATAGCAGAATGGTTGATTTGCGCAGCCTTAGAATGGCAAGGAAAGGAACATACCAGGGTGGTAGTGGATCACTTAGTCATAAACCTTGAAAATGTTTTTTTAGAGTCATCACAAAGCATCTTTATACATAGAGATCTCACTGAATTTATCCATGTTTAGAGTGCATCTGTTGACAGACAGAGTCAAATGTTGGTTTGTTCTGAGTGTGGAAGTACATCTCATTCAGCCATTGTCTGTAGCTAATGGGATTAATGGTATCTTCAATAGTGTTGATTACTAAGGAGATTGCATATGTAAAAATTTCAGTGATGGGGCATCACTAAGATTGAGCTAAGTGCACCATGTCCACCTCCATGTCAAGGTGAGGACCACAATACATTAAAGCATTGGGGAATAAATAGTTTCCAGTTCACCTATCTTAAAGCATTTCCTGTCATCAATTAGGAATCATCAGAACAGCCAACACCACAGCGGTAGCCTGTGTCACCAGACAGGGCAGCCTGCAGTCATCTACACTGCACATGGTAGCTTGCAAACTGATTATTTGTTTGATCTTTCCTTCATGTTCTATACCCCATTTCATGTACAGTGCCCAGGAAACCCAGCCTTCAGGCATGAGGCCGAATACACCACGGACAGGCCTCACACACTACAGGCAATTTGACAATGCCAATTAGCCCAGTCTACATGTCTTTGGACTGGGGAGGAAACTGGAGTACCTCGAGGAAACATACAAACCTGAGGTGGGAATCAGACCCTAAAGGTGCAAGGCTACAGTGGTAACCACTATTCCACCATGCCACCCCCTGTAAACTGATTATGTGGTCACCATTGATATTTGGCAGGTTTCAGACGTTATGCATCACTACGTCATCTTTGGCACAAATGGTCCTGGCTGCAGATGCAGGCTGATGTCACACCCACAGGCAGACAGGCAGTCAATCATCGAGATAAGCTTATCTGGCACTATGGGATTTTGTATATCCCCATAGTGAAACACCGAAATGAGTGTTTGAAAGATTGCTTGAAGTTACTTATCCTGTAATCCTTGTTCTCTAATAACATGAGTGAAGTGCCTCACCAGATCACATTCCCTAAATAAGACTATTATATAAGAGGTATACTATTCATGACCGGGACCACAGCGTCAGTCCCTATACAAAGGAACAGTAGGCTCTGCCTTGACACCAGCATTATACCAGTCCTCCAATGAGGGCAGAAAACAAAAACTTACACTTTATATTAAGAATCCTATTGTCCACAGAGCGATGAACGCAACGCCACCGTCTTTTATGCTCTTCATAAGTCAGAGCAGAAACATGTCCTTGCACAAACTTCTCTTTACAAACGTCCTGCTATAATCACGACATTTCAATATCCAACAGTAGAGCAGTGCAGATCATCAAAGAGATGCGCCCACATACACACACGACTGCCAGGTTGACGGACGGTAGTTTAAATCCAGTCCGATTCCTTCCTCCTTCTTCATAATTAACCAAACATGGCTGTCTGTGTGGCTTGGACTTTTGCTCACACTTGCTCTTTTTCAGTTGTCAGCCATCTCCAGCTTCTGAAGATAACACAGAGGGGGTGTTCCCCATAGTGAGACACCTCACTCAAGTTATCACAGAACACCGGTTTTGTTTGATAAATAACCTTAAGTTCTTTCTAGATATTACTAATCAAATCAAATGTGTGAAGCTGAAAATACATGCCTCTGGAAATGCTATGGAGTATGTGTGTTTTATAGCTCTCTGCCACTCTCCTTACATCTAGCAGTGTTGTAATGACTCATTAAATATAAGCATCCAATGAAATAGGTTGTTGAGTAATATTATAAGGGATGCCAGTTCTGTAATTGGCACAACTCATCTAGCTATATTTATTAAGGATGTTCTTCCATGACACATCATTATTACAATACTTTTTTTATGAGCTCATCATATCATAAAACAGACAGATTGTGCTGTTTCATTGTTTAATATTTATTTAATGTTAAACAGAATGCTGGAAAATAATTAAATATTTCCTTTAACGAATGCTTATTATGGAACTACCTCCTTCATGGGCATGCCCTACCCCCACATCTGTCCCCCATTTCATCCACCCCTACAACCCCCCCCCCACCCCCCAAGCTTGACCAAAGCAAAATGCATAAAGGCATGAAATTACAAATTGCAAACGTTCCAGTATGTTGTAGCTCTATGTGGAAGTCTTTAGGCAGGCATGTAAATGAGGCCCATAGTTATAAAAGTGAAATGTTGTGTGAAATATTGGTTCTGAGAGAAATTGAAGTGTGATTCCCATATGGAATTGACTAGCTTTCCTGGCAAGAGTCAGTTACAACTAATTGACACCCACAGTTTGTTTTAAGAGAGCTGAGCCTGAACATATGTTGATAGTGGACACTAGAGGAAAATGAATGTAGCAGAACTGGCAAAAGCTGACTTCACATCTCTCTGAACTGATTATCTTAATGTTAGTTTCTCTCAGTCAGAGGCTTGTGCAAGAGAACCAGTATTATTAACTACACGTAGCTTGTACGTTTTTAAAAGTTGTATAATTTTATAATCATACTTATAATTCAATCTCAGGTTTTCTTTAAATACAACCTTATCTAGCACTAACCCAGTGACTGAGTGTATGATGCATTGACCCAGAACTAACCCAGAGCATCCCACATACTGTAGCTTTCACTGCACAATATTTATGACCACATCGTTGAAAATAGGAAAATATGTGACTCACAAGTGATAGATTTATTGTTAATCCAATTAAAAGCTCTGAATATCAACAACAAAAAAATTGTGTGGGACAGCAAACTATTCCCAATATTGGATGCGTTCCTCTTCTCTCATCATGCTTGCTGTTTGGTGCTGACCTACATACCTCCCATGGTGCTAATCGAACTGTATAATTACCCCACTTGAGCCCATGTGCCATGAATATCTTCAAGGTCTGGAAAGCTTGGCAAAAGTCATGACATGCCACTTTTGGAAAGCAGTATAAAGTGGGATTAATTCTGCTGCCTAAAACAATAATACTCAACATTGTAAGTTACACTGATTTTTAAACAGGTTAAGTTCAAACTTAATACACTGTAGTTAGTAACACCAAAACCCCAGCAATGTGCAACGATCCAACTTAACGCAGCTTCCACAATTATTACCATGTGTTGAGTATTTGTCATTCAGGACTAAATTGTAGTAATCCATCAATGTCACTGGCCCAGAAATATCTTGATTGTATTTTCTTAATAATGAAACTTTGTAATACAAAGGTTGTTTTTTATCAGGAATGTGCTAAGATAAATAATGCATTCGGGTTTATTATTATTATTTTTTATAAATCAGACATTCAATCCATGTCTGAGTAGGCAGAGCTTGCCAGGTTGGTGGCTGTTGAAAAAAGAGACCACTATTCAGTATTCAGCAGTGGGTATAGGGATAAGTGACTGTCTGAAGACAGGCCCAAATAGAATGCTTAAATAGAAAAGCACACCAGCTAAATGTCCACCGTGTTCTGTCACTATTCTTTTTGTAACAGCTCTTCTCTTGGAAGACTCCTCCACAGGGATTGTGTATTTTCAATATATTGACTGGCACTGAAAAATGGTTGTGTGGTCAAGATTAAGGGTAAGGAGAGACACACACACTTAGCTAAAACATAGTTAAAAGATTGCTTAGATTATCTTATTTATTTTACATTAATATTATGTGTATTTATAGCCAATAAATCGCAAACAGTGGAATTAATATTAAGAGGTCAAGCACCAAAAAAGTGCATATGGTTACAATTATAATTGTAGATTATTCTTTTTTGTTCTATTATTATTATTATTATTATTATTATTATTATTATTATTATTATTATTATTATTATTATTATATGTGTTGGATGATGTAAGTTTGGAAAAGCTAAACACAAAGTTTTATTTTCATTATACTATGAAAGAAAATGTGTTTGAATATAAATAGTGTGGATGTTTGGATAAAAGAGCTTATTTTGAGATATTAGTGATGGTTTGGTATCTTAATGTTCTTTGTTCTTAAAATAAACTGATATGCTAAGCTGAGTGTTTGTGCAAAGAGATTAAATTATGTTTCTATTAAATGTAGTGAATTTATAATTACTAATCCTTGTTACCTGACTAAAAATAATGTCAGTTTCATATTTCACAAATAAATGTTATGGGATTCACAATTTTATGATTCACATATAATGACTATATATATATATATATATTTTTTTTTTTTTCATGGCACACAGAAATATTTATTAATTTTGCATTTTACCTGCATTTAGAAACTGCTTGACATTCATGAAAATTCCTGCATTCATGTTTGTATTTTTAAGGCTTCCTTGGTGTTGTCGTTTTGACAAAATGTATTAGCCATGCATACTGCTCTAATATAACACAACGTAGTAACATTCAAGCAGACCCTCGAATTTACATTTAACCATCAAGGAGAAAAGTGAGTCCTTGTTGCATTCTGTCCGTGGAAATGCTCTTACTTTAACTATTGAAAATAGCCGTGATTTCTCCTGTAGAGTACTGTGATTTCAACTCATATATTCTAGATTCATTACATTTGAAGTAAAAATTCAAGCTTTTATAATTTTATTTTTGATTCTCTCGAAATATTAGGATATTTCATATTGAGTTTGAGTAAATAATTATCCATGAATTTTAGTAAAGTTTGTATATCTCAGTCTAGTTCACATGAGAAATACAGCTGACTTGACAGTTGTCCAGAAGATGTTCATCAACACCCAACACAAGGAGGATAGAAGGTGCTGTTTCATGTAAAGTTGACCTGAAGGGAAAAGTGTAAATGAAAAAACTTATGGAAAAGGTCACTACAGCCATAGGAAGATTGTCAAGTAAATCTGTTTCAAGAACTTGGGAAAGCAAGGAGTGGAGTCAATGCATCAAAAGCCAACATGCACATACTGTATGTCTCTACAACTGTTGCATTCCTAGTATCAAGCCACTCCTGAACCAGAGACAATATCAGAAGGGTCTCACCTTCTAAGAAGAAAAAAAAAAAGTTGGACCTTTGCTAAGAGGTCCATAGTCCTGTTTTCAGTTAAAAGTAATTTTAGCATTTCATTTGGACATCAAGGTCCCAGTGCCTGGAGAAATATTGGCGAGACACAGAATCCAAGTTGCTTGAAGTTTTGAGAGTAAGTGATGATTTGGGGTGCCATTTCATCTGGCCCTCTGTGTCTACAAAGTCCAAAGTCATTACAGCCATCTACCAGGAGATGTTCTGCTGACAAGCTTTATCAAGCTGACAAGCAATGACAAGCTAACAAGTGCTTAAATCCCTAATTTCATTTTAGGTCTGAATACTATTGTGCTATATGAGTTTTGGTAAATTCACAATTTAAATCATCCCTCATGCATGGAACATTGAATATTGTTTAGAATGCTTTGACATAATCGTAATCTTCGTGACATTCTATGTTCTATATTCTATTGTATCTTATTATTCTATTGCTTAATAATTATGCACATATTTGATAGAATCTTGATTATAATGCCAGTAATGTATGCTTACTCATGGGATTGCATGGAAGTGTGAAAATTTTAAATAGGCTCTGGCTCTGGAGAACCAATGTTTTGAACATTAGGTATGTAGAACACATCTTTTCTGTTAACCATAATAATTACCAAAAGGCAAATTATGAATGTTTTAGATTAGAAAATGTCATACCTGCCAATTTATTTTGTATTTTGTATAATGGGAAGCATAAGTAAATACACTCTTTGAAGAGAGTATAATCAAACAAAGCAGGCTTATTAATATTACATTTATATTGTTATATTTAGTATTATAATTGTAAAACGCATTTAGTTGGCATGTGTGGAATATTTATTATGTTATAGTTAATTAAACAACTAATTAGAAATTTTAGGTAAAATATTCTGACTGGTGTTGCAACACATTGTTCTAATTGTATGCAACTTCACACAGTACTTTGATTTAGTGTCGTGTAATTTACATAAACCAGCCACAGCAAGATTTCTCCAGAAGAAACAAGGAAATGATGTAGTAGAGCAAGTGTGATTTTAAATGTTCTCGCTGTCTCCCAGAGCACAGAACAGAGGGAAACAAGTTTAGAGAGAAATGTTTTATCTTCTTTCTTTTATGCACCGAATAAAGACAAATGTCAACCAGGACTTGTGATGAAATTTCTGGTGAATGAAGGTGTAAAACTGATCGACATTTACAGAAGACTTCAAGCACAGTTTGGTAATGAAACTCATAGCGGCAGTAAAACATTTGAATAGCGCAAACATTTTAAAGAAGGCCGTATGTCCGTGATTGACACCCGAGGTCACAGTGGCTCGGAGGCCACGGCAGTCCTTCACACAAATATTCATCGAGTAGAACGCACTTTGACAAAAACTTGTCACCTTCTTTCAGAAGAGATGCATCATTGTACACATTCATGAATATTCATTCATAATCCCTACTTTCACTCATCCCTATTTTATTTACATTTCTAGGCTTGTAAGTGGTGATAGTAAGTGAAGATTGAGGTCTCTGACCCTTAAAATAAACCATACCACTGAGTATTCACCCTGTTAAAGCCTTGCCAAGTCTGTAAAGCCTGTCCATGCCTGATTTGGGAGCTTCATGCCCTTCAGCAGAAATACTTGCTTGGTAAAGGTTCAAGCTAAGCGAATGACTTGACCAGTCAAGAAGGTTCCAGCTTGGCTTGCAATCTTCATTGTTCATTTAGTGCTGAGGTTCAAGTGACTGCGCCGTTGAAATATTAAACTCCATAGACTGAGACCAAACATGAACATCTTGTTTAGTTTGGAATTTATCCTATCGCTGTCATTCCTGAGACCAGTTTACTGGCAGTCATAGATACGCAAGCCATCTTATCTGATGCAAATACAGTTCTAATACAGTCACATTGTTAAAGGCGCTATACAAATAAAACTGAATTGAATTGAATTGAACTTCTTTTATCCAGAAAAGAAATCTTTTTTATTCATTTATTTTATTTTGATGATTTTTGAGAATTGTGGCACATTAAAACATGAATTAACCTTCAGCTGCTTCACTCAGTTGCAGCTTGGATAAAAAATGACAAAAACAAAACAAAAAGATTTTGAAAAATATAAAAAATATATACAGTATATATATTTAAAGTGATTACTTATAGTTATGGTTACTTTGTTCATTTGTTTAACTCAAAGAGACAGAGAATTATCTACTGTATATTACTCAATATAAAATTGGTGGGTAATATGGCAATCAAAAAATATGACTTGTATATTAATATCAATAATATGATATGATATTTGCACATTTAGGAGCTATGTTGCATCATGAGCATGATTTCTCCTGATCTTCAACCATTCTTGCAAATAGAAAAATAATAAAATGTAGATTTTATTATTATTATTATTATTATTATTATTATTATTATTGTTGTTGTTGTTGTTGTTTTGTTTTGTTTTTCCATTTACTGTTAGAATGACTCACAACAAAAAACACATGGATGTTGAAAATGTATTGCATTCATTCATTTAAAAAAAAAGTTTGGTTATAGACAAATTTGAAAATAAAACTGATTTGAAACTCAATTCCCACAAAATAAGCTGCTATTATCCTTTTCTTGTCTCCATTTTTTAATGTGTTAAAATAGCGAACCAACAGCAAACATGGTCTATTTAGTTTCTTATAGTTTCTTCACTTGTAAGCATGGCATTCTTTGGACCTCTGCATAGGTAAAAATAAATAAATAATAATAAATTATGCAATTTTCTGCAACTGTGCTTTTGAGCTTTGCTGTGTATTACACTGTGCCATAGCTTTGCAATAGTGCAGCAAGCAATGCTAGAGAAAAGAGAGAGTTTCTTTCAGTCAGGGTTCTTCCACCATGATGATAGGGCACTTAATAGATCGATTTATGCTGAAGTGTTTTACTCAGAATTGGGTATCATGTTCTTCCATGGCACCGTACCACGGCAGCCACATAAAAAAAGTGCTCACGATTTTATCACTAAGAATGTGTATTATATTGAATAAAACTGAGAAATCCCTCATATTCAAGAGAAATGCTCTATGACAAAGAAATGCTACTGTAAGACAAATGATTGTCTTTTGAGAGAGATTGTCATGAATTAAATAGAGCATTATGTTTGTATTTTTATATGATGCTTTTCTGTGATAAAACATGGCCTTCAACTACTGTACTGTAGGTCTTCTTTGGTTAGCCTTGTCTCCATCAGATAAGATCAATTACTTTTTTTAATGATTGCTGAAACTTTATTTCACAGAAAATAATTTGCAATGGGCTTTTTCAAAATCTCCAACAGAGCTTTTTTCATTCAGTTTTCCACAATCCATGTTGCTTTACTGATTTAAATCCTAAACTTTAGATGTGCTATTATTTAGCAAAATGTCTTTTACAGTCCGCCCATGATTTTATATTGATCTACGCTTTGCATTTAAAACAGCTTCAACTCTTCTGGGAAGGCTTTCCACGAGGTTTAGCAGTGTGTTCATGGGAATTTTTGACCATTCTTCCAGAGGTGCATTTGTGAGGTCCCAAAGGTATTCCATCGGGTTCAGGTCAGGACTCCCAACTTTGTGGAAACTATTTGGGGACTTGAAGTGGAGACTTTCCATGCCAGAGCCAGGACTTCTCGTCCAACATTAGTTGACTGTGGAATATTTACAGTTCTAACAAGAAAATTCATTATTTGAGTTATTACACATGTGGCATCCTATTATAGTACCACACTGGTATTGACTGATGTCTTGAGAGCAACCCATTCTTTCACAAATGTTTTGTAGAAGTGGTCTGCATGCATAGGCGCTTCGTTTGATACACCTGTAATCATGTAATCACCTGTAAACACACCTAAATTCAATGATTTGGATGTGTGAGTGAATACTTTTGCCAATATAGTTTATATATAAATACATTAATTTATGAATATACTGTATACATACTGTATGTAAATGGTTTATCCAGGATACCCAGGATATCCAGCATCCCCGGAGAAGAAAGGGTTAAGGACCTTGCTTGAGGTCCTGTGGCTGCTAAACATTATTGTACCACTCTCCATACAGCTCTTTTGCAAACGACCTGCCTATCTGATAGATATTTAAAATTTTGACTCAGTCCAGAGCACCTCCTGTCATTTTTCTGCACCCAGTTCCTAAGTTTCTGCGCATGCTTGAGTCACTTACCTTTGTTTCCATGTTGGACATGGCTTTTGGGCCACAGGTCTTCCTTGAAGGTCACATCTCTGGACAGTAGGTAGGATCAGTAGTAGGATGCACTTGGGTCCACTGGTTTCCTCCAGTTCCTTGCTGAGGGCACTGCTGGACATCTCCCGATTACCCTGTATATTCTTGGTGTGCCCAGTCTTGCCATGTTGTATGACCTGTGACAACTGTCTTCCACAACATTATCTTAGTAGCAGAGTTTGGCTGCTCCTCACCCAGTTGTAAGACTCCTACACAGTTTTTTTCCATTTTAGTTAATGACTGTATTTCAACCTACATATGAAATTGACGATGATTAGCACCTGCTTATTGGTTTATTATACAGTACACCTGATCTGATCCTACAAAATCGCTGACTACTACAAAAAACTGTGCAAGTATAAGAATTGATGCTGGGTTGAGGCCAAAGGGTAGACATAACATAAATAGATTTGATTTAGATTTTTCTTCTGTTCATTCACATTTCATTATATATAGGAAATTATTTAAGGAAATTATTTAAAGGAGGGAGGAAGGGTATGAAAGAAATGAGGGTGTCCGGAGGCAGTAGCCAGCTGGCAGAGGGGCACTTTGCTTGGCAAATGTTGTTAGCAATGGGATGGCAAAGTGGGGCGTGTGAGCAGTGGCTCCTTTCGTCTTTTCAACGTAACTTTCACAGTCGAGGGCAACCGGCCCCACTCAGCCATCCATTGGCGTGACCTCAGGCGTGAGTCCGCGTGACATCTGGGCAGCTTTCCCGAATGGCAACGAGGGCTTTAGCACCAAATACAGCAGCCTTTTCTACTTTGGTGACTGGATCTCAAAGGCTGACTCTCGGCGAACATAACGGTGCAATCCTTCAGCTGCTGGCTCCTGGGCCGCGGTTTCCAGTCCTTAGGACACGTAGCATCACTCTGAACGACCACTGCACATTCTCATCACTGTAAATCTGGACTCTGAACTTTTCATTTTAAAAATATATTTTCATTTGACAAGCTCAATACGAGTAGATGAGAAATCACTTCACTCGCATGGCTTTGTATTCATTTGTTTGTACTGTTCATGATTTACAGTAGATGCAAATCTCTATGTAATGTTATAGTGAAACACAAGTTATGAGATCAAAAGAAGTGCCTGCAGACTTCAGAGATATTTGGCAGTACATCAGCATTAAAGGTTTCAAAGAACACAAGAACTAAAGTTTGTATCTTTCACTAGGTATTAGATATTTATTATTTGTGTAAAACCTGAACATCCTTGTTCGATCAAATCCTTTGGTGTGGCATCTATGTGCATCACATGTGCTTCTATGTAATAAAATCTGGCCTTTCTTACAAATGAGAATTCTTACATTAACATGGTCAATATCACCTCATGTCAACAGCCACTGTTATACATTTGCATTTCAGCATTTGGCAGATGCCTTTATCCAGAGCAATTTTTATCTTAGTATACAGTACAGAGCAAAAGTTTGGACACACCTTCTCATTTAAAGAGTTTTCTTTATTATGTTCTTTATTGTGTTCTTTAGCCCAAACAATTCTCTTCTGCTTGTTGCCTGTCCTTAGCAGTGGTTTCCTAGCAGATCTTCTACCATGAAGGCCTGATTCACACAGTCTCCTCTTAACAGTTGTTCTAGAGACGTGTCTGCTGCTAGAACTCTGTGTGGCATTGACCTGCTCTCTGATCTGAGCTGCTGTTAACCTGCGATTTCTGAGGCTGGTGACTCGGATGAACTTATCCTCCGCAGCAGAGGTGACTCTCGGTCTTCCTTTCCTGGGGCGGTCCGCATGTGAGCCAGTTTCTTTGTAGCGCTTGATGGTTTGTGTGACTGCACTTGGGGACACTTTCAAAGTTTTCCCAATTTTTCGGACTGACTGACCTTCATTTCTTAAAGTAATGATGGCCGCTCGTTTTTCTTTTCTTAGCTGCTTTTTTCTTGCCATAATACAAATTCAAACTATTTGAATGAGAGGGTGTGTGTCTAAACTTTTGGTCTGTACTGTACATCTGAGCAGTTGAGGGCCTTGATGAAGGGCCCAACAGGTGCAACTTGGTGCTGGTGGGGTTTGAACTGGGGCCCTTCCAGACTGTCGTCCAATGCATTAACCACTGAGCCATCCCTGACGCCCCATACAAGCAATAGGAAGGTTACCCTGTTGTGGGCTCCAACCTATAAATGCACGGACACTCAATCATGCGCTACAGATAATTTGGAAACAACAATTAGCCTACAACTCGGTCTTCCGGTACCCATAGGAAATCTTAGACAACAAGCAAACTCCAGGCACACACCACTGAGCCACCACAACTCTTCTCTTCTGTTCATTTACTGTTTCAAAAACCAGATTGTCAGTGTGGTCTCAGACTTTTGAAAACAGGTATGCTCTCGCAGCATTAGCTGGCAAAAAAAAAATGGGCTGAAGGAAAATGTAAATTGATCTCTGTTATCAGTGATCTGTAATGGCAAATTTTAGCCCTGCAGAGTTTCTCTCTTTCTGTGCGGTCGAGTGTTCACAGCACAAACCCTTCTATCTCAAACTTCTAAAGAATGATAATGAATTAAATAAAGGGGTTCAGGTTCAGTGAATCCAATCAATACAATTGAGAGGCAGAATAAATAGCTCCTCTGTAAAGGATATTAAAAGGGTCCAACTGGGTTTGGGTAGGTCCTGGTAACCCAGGCAGAAAGATATTACCAGGATTGTCAGCATTAGTGCGTGATACTACAGGTACCACGCCGTGTTTAGCTAAAATGACTTAAGGGACCAGGTGTGTGAGCTAGTAATAGGTTTATACCGAAGAGGAGAGTGATTACTTTAGGAGGCAGGAGAGGCATTCATGAAAGCAGTGGGCACATATTGGTCTCCGCTCACTTCTGTCCTTTTTAGCAGTCGTCATGTCTCCCTGTGGGGCTTGTCAATTTCTCCAGGACTCATAATTGCTTCACTTGCTTTTGTACTATAAGGTTCCTGCTGTGTTATCAGAGGCTACAGCTGTAACGATGAGTGAGATTACATTATCGATTTCCATGTTGGTTACCACTTTTCCCTCAGACACTGACTCTCGATCAGTGAGCACATTTGATATGTGTTGGTTACCTTCTCACATCAATGTTTTGCAAGCATCCCTCTGCAATGCAGGTGAGTGTTCACTGCAGCGAAATAACTGAATGTGATTCCTTCAGTCTGGATCGAACATGTACAGTTGCTTGAGTCTATTGAACGGTCAGTCTGCTGAAGCTTCCCGAAGAGACACATTCTACAGTAGGCATATATTAATTACTTTTATCTACAAAGATTGCCAGAAGACATTAACTATTACTGGTACAGTATGTGTGTTAGATCGGTATGTAGAAATATTTTCTTAACAAATTGTTACTTTTAATGAGCTCGACATATGCCAGGTCTGAAATAATCCTCATGCCCAAACTTAAGATTGAAACGACCAACTTTTTTCCAGCTTCTTAAACAGCATTGGGCAGGATTGAAATTTTTGTTGAGTTATATAAAGAAAACCGGTGTTCTCTGCAAAGCCGCATCATAGCAATAAGAGGGATGCCTTGTCAATGTCTTGACTAATTGGATTTTTTCCCCCTTCTAAATCTGCAAGTGTGCAAAAAATAGGTCCCTAAATAGCAAAAAAGGATCCTGTACAGTATTGCCCCAGCCTTTTCTGAGTGACTAGCTTTTACACCAGTGAAAATAATCCTTAGTAAACAGTTTCCATCCACACAGGCAACATTCTAATAATGATTAGGCCACAGGATATACAATTTGCCTTCATTTCTATTTCGCTCGGCTCTGTTACCCTGACAACCGTGCCCCTGCCGAGCTTGGAGAGATTCTCCCATGATCCAATTAAGGTACATGTCCTCACACACTGCACTGTAAAACATGTCAGGGGCTAACAATAATTACCCTTGGGGAGGGGGGCAAAGCTCCAGTAGCCCCCTTTTGTTCGCGGTAGGCTAACGGTAGTTTCCTATCAGTGGGGGTTCCATCGGGTCACGGCATGCTGGCAGTCTGCTGTAAATGTTTAGAGATGAAAACTAACACACTTACACTTACAACTTACACAGTTGGAGAAACAGATCCACATAATGAGACTCTGTGGTTTCGGGTCGTATTATATGGATATATACAGTGGGGTGCAAAAGTCTGAGACCTATCCATATGTCTGTGCCCTTATTAAAATCCCACATACTGTAAATGGTGCTAATTCGCAGTGGCTGTTAGAGCTGTGTTGTGGATTAATTAAAGGATGACGTCCCATGGAAACGGTTTCTCTAAGGTTCTTGTGTCACTACTTGCTCATGAGAGTGAAGCTAAAGCTAAAGTATAACAGATTAAAGGTCATGAATTGCAAAACGTTTAAAAAGATTGCAATATGTTCACAGGTTCTTGAATGCTTCTGGCTTCGAAAGTGCAAAACCTGGGCAAACATCAGATATGAAATCTGATCAGGGGAATATTGCGACAAGTACTCGAAATGTTCTCAATAATCAGAGATATGTGTAGGAAAGGAATAGCTTTTTAATAAACCCTCACCATCATGTTTTTATTTTGTCTTTAAATGGCAGGGGAGGAAAGATTATGTTAATTTAACTCTTGCCCTTTGGACGTATTATTTTGAGTGCACAAACCATTCTAGGCTGCAGTGAATAACACTGCAGGTGAAACAATTTTTAATTATTTGCCCAAGAAACATATTCTCTATAAAGCCTGCTAGTAAATCAACCGGTATATTTTTTTTACAGTCTTAAAGCACGATAACTTTTTTAATGATGCATTTGGCTATTTATAGCCATTTGCTAAGCTGGTTCTTAGATAGAGCGAATATAGTTGATGCAGTCTAGGTGTGTTACCTAATCCAGCTGAAAAATGATTTGATTTACATTATTTATTACAGGCTGCAAAAACATTGCCAGTTTTTTTCTTTTTCTTTTCTGTAAGTACTGCTTTCTGTCGCAAATCACATCATTAATAATGGGTCTTTCAGTTATGATTTTACCTGAAAAGAGGTCAGAAAATTATTATATATACTATAAATATAATAATATATAAATGACTAATGTTGATAACTGAAATCATTCAGTAGGATGTAAATCATTCACAACTACAGAGGTTATCAAGTTCAGCGCAGAGAGCCCACTGCAGATTTTTATCCTTGGTGTAGGTGTAAAAGAGGACAAAAAATAATAAATGCAGCCCACACAGAAAGTCATGTTCTTCTGAGGTATATGGCGTATGGCATCAATATCTTGGGACAATCTTTAAAAATAAAAATAAAAAGTTTTTTGTCTGAACATTGGTCAGAACTTGCTCTGTTCACGAGATCTTTACATTTCATACAGTACATTGGCAGACCCGAAACCAGTCTCAGAAATCTTTCTGTCTGTATTCTAACAGAATTAGTATCATCTGAGGACCTCATGTGATTTAGAAATGACATCATTCATCTCCATCGAATCATTCTTTTTGCCTCCGCACTTCTGATGGTGTTAAGCTTTCTCTTCCTGCACACTGTTGTCAACTGTATTATTGAATGGTCTATATAATGATATAATCCAGCACCCAAAATACAGCGTCATGCAAAACTGTCTAGACAGAATTTAATGAAAATTTGCCAGTCCTTCGGCATTTGCCTGAAGTCAAACCTACGCCATAAATGAAATTAAAATGTCGAGTAGAAGGGAAGTTATGAGTAGTTATGATTATATAGGTTATAAATCCCTAAGTTTTGACAGGCTACTGCGCATGTGTCATGACCGCTGCACAGAATTTAATGAAACTTTGCAGTATTTACTGTAGATATGTAAGATACTTGTAAACACACACCTGCACCAATAGATAGAATTAGAAAAGCTGGGATTACTGGGATTAGTTCATATTTTCACTGCTGAAATAACAACGCTAAAGTGGTATTAGTGAATTTTAACAAACTGGAGTAACACAATCTAATTTTTCAATTTCTCATCTGTGGTTTACTTTCCGATTAACAAGGAGTTAGATGCTCAATCTTACAAAAGTATATATGTTTTGCATTAATGAGTTAGGCAGAGGGTTCTGCCTGTACAGAAAGAGAGTTAGACATCTACGTGGGCTTCGACCTGAAATAATAATATCACTGATTACATTAAAACTCATCAGCTTATTTTTATCTTTAACCTTTTAACTATACCTACACACTCTTTTCTCGTCAACAACAGTTTGTTATACTGTATGTAGTTAAAAAGTGGCGTTTTCAAATTGACTTAAGTGACATTTTTAAAGAACAATAAATATCTTTCTTCATTCAATCCAGCCATTCTTCATTACTCTTGAAGTAGTTTTCTTACTGCTCATATTAATAAACGTGGGTCTAATGACTCGATTTTAAGCATCTCATTATACTGATAAAAGTAGAAAAAAGCAATGACACAAAACCAATTTGAAAACATCTAATGAATTTACTGAGCTAATTTAGCAATCTTATAGCAACATATTAAAGTCTACTTGCATCAGCATTATGACTTAAACTGTTATGAATTCTTCATCACTCATCTCTATTCTCCATCACTCATCTCTATTCTCCATCACTCATCTCTATTCTTCATCACCCATCTCTATTCTCCATCACTCATCTCTATTCTCCATCACTCATCTCTATTCTCCATCACTCATCTCTATTCTCCATCACTCATCTCTATTCTCCATCACTCATCTCTATTCTCCATCACTCATCTCTATTCATTTCAAATGCATACAATATATTAACTACACTTGTTTTTTTTTTGTATTTCATTAAACAATGTCACTCATCAATGCATACAACATGCATGAGGAAAACATCTCTTACAGGCCTATGGAAATCTTTATATTATGTGTCTGCTGTGACCTTGGCAAGAGTAAATTAGATTATGCAGTCCATTTCTCAGAGTGTGTATATTTCTCTTGTATCTCCCCAACTTCTTTACCTACTGATTACCATCTACTATCTCTAAAACTTTATTTCTTACAATACATAACCTGAGCCTTTGGTACAGTAAGCTTGGCACAGATTTTACAACGGGTGCTCTTCCTGACACAACCCTCCCATTTTATCCGGGCTTGGGACCGGCACTGCATCCAGAGGCTGGGGTTTGTGCACCGCCTGGAAATCGAACCCCGGCTTTCCGCATGGCAGGTGAAACACCTACCACTGAGCCACCAGTGCAAAATTCACAATCCAGAAAGGGCTTCAAGTTCCGTTCATATATAAACACAGAATTGGAATTACATATGGGATCAAAAATATACATTCATCCACTTTTTACGAATATTAATCCAGTATTTCTGAAACTCCTGCCATGTGTATTAATTTGCTAAGCCTGAAGCCTCAACTTTGTGTTAATAAGCATGAATGACTTCAACTGGTAGCTTTTCTGTTTGAGCATAAAACTTGTTTGTTCGACAGTTTTCATTAGCACAATGCACAACAGACACTCCTTGTCCATGGAAGTACAGACCTGAGGAAGAAGATGATAAATTTATACAAGTCAGGAATGTCTCTTGAAGGCATTTCTTAACACCTGCAGTTGTCAAGATCAGTTAAACCAAATGTCGGTAAGTTATTGGGAGGTGTAACCACTTTGCTAAGGTCTGGAAGAAATCTCACCCCCAGAGACAAAATTTGTTCAGAAGATCAGCAACAAACCAGGAACCACCAAGACAAAGGATTGCCATCAACTGAAAGCTGCTGGAACACCAATGGAGGATCAAGCATGTTGATGGAGACCAAAGGAATCTGCCAAGGGTGAAATTTGCCAAGAGATGCTAAACTGCATATAAAGTGTGCCTTGACCCAGTGTTGATCTAAGAAAACCCAAAATGAAGGAGAACTGCACCAAATTCTTTTTTAAAGAGGTTTTCTTTGAACATATGTTTTACAATCATTCAGCCTCAGTAAAAGACATGTTAAAAATTGCTTGCAAAACCAACAATTCTGCACTAAAAAATAATTTGTTGGGTTTACTTAAAAAAATTATCGTAACAATTTGCATTCATCTTTTTAAGTTGTGCCAACTCTGGCATAATTGAGTAAATCCAACATGTACGTTTAAATAAGAGTAATGTAACAGTTTAAGTACAACCAACATGATTTGGTTTTACCTCAACAAACATAATTAAGTTGAACCAACTCAATATTAATTAAAACGTTCAGACAATATTAAGTTGGTCACATTGTTCCATTTAAGTTACTCCAACTTCTTTTCTTTTTTTACTTATATCCTACTTATAAAGATGCATGCAAATTGTTATGATAATTTTATTTAGTATTAATAAATCACAATGAATCACAGTCATTTCAGTTATTCCAACTGATCAAAATTTTTATTATAAAACCTTAAACAAA
Organism: Clarias macrocephalus; assembly: GCA_011419295.1. NCBI lineage: Eukaryota > Metazoa > Chordata > Actinopteri > Siluriformes > Clariidae > Clarias > Clarias macrocephalus. Next base: position 45,585 of record JAAGKR010002835.1, read on the forward strand.
AAAGGTTTTGTTCCAACCATGAATCCCTATAAACTTTAAACTTATCTAAGTCTTCAATTTCAGTGTCTTATTGTTTATTTCAAAGATGTATGTGTATGTTCATGTCTATGTATTGCTGAACAGAAATATTTAAATTACATTAATACACTTTTAATAAATATAACAACACAATACAAAAACTGGCAACCTTAACAGGCACATCTGTACAACGTTACTAGGATTGAATGAATGGCTGGTGTATTATACAGTCACTTTGGGGTAAAAACAACAGCACTATCCTGACGAGGACAGTGAGCTACTTCAAAAAACAAAACAAAAAAACATGGAACAGCGCTACATGCCACCTGAACTAAAACACTGTAGCACACCAACTTTTTCTCTTTTTTCTTTTATGAAAGAAGTTTACATTTTAGTGACATTACACTGCAAAATTCCCAGTGTTGATTTAACACCCCAAGTGTTTATATATGACCTAATGGTCACGAATGTACCCTGAAAGTGTTCAATCAACACTCTGGGTGTTAATTCAAGACTAAGGATTTTGCTGTGTACCCTTAGGCTGGCTTTCAGTCCATCTAGTTCCAGAAATATCTTTTGGAAGACCTCTAAAGTGTTCTTCAGTTCTTTGGGATAGCTGAGGTTGAGTGCATATATCAGCCCCATTAGCAAGGCTGTTCCTTCAACAACAATCTTTGCACTGGCTGGATGAGACATGACTGCGCTTCTGATGACGATGATCTTCATCATTTCTCCGGTAAACTTCACCATCCTGGCAAATGAGTAATAAGTCAACATATCAGTACTGTATGTTTTATCTAGTAATTACAGTAACACAATCATGTCAGATTTACCTACCAAGTATTCTCTGAAGAGATCCTCTTTTTTTTCTTTCAGATACACCCAGGGGCAACGCTAAGGGGGGGGAAAGTTAGGACGATTCTAAGGGCCCACGCCCTTTAGGGGCCCCCAGAGATCTGCTTTATTATAAATAACACTACTAGTGGGTGTGGTAGGGGGGCCCAATCGCATATTTTGTCATAGGGCCCAAAATTGCTAGCGGCGCCCCTGGATACACCAACAGGGAACAGATAACTACCTATATACATATATATAGCTATATGGAATTGTGTCCTTCTTTTAAGATTCATATTTTTAGTATCGTGTTAGCAAGCTAAACGAAACTGTGAGCTATATGGAATTGTGTCAGCTTTACGGCAAATTACACTTAACATGGCTAAAGTTTTTTCTGCAGTGTGAAAACGACATTTTTTCAATTTAGACTTACCGGTTAATATAATCCAAATGAGGCACAAACTCCTCTCCGTTTCTTACGGTGGCCGAGAAGTGCAAAAACAAAATACCAAATGAGAAAACACAACGCCAATTCACTCAAACCGGAAAAGGTAGGTATAGTTTGTGAATGAAATTCTTATTTTACTTTGGTTGGCACTTCTCAGCCACCGTAGTTTCTCCTTTATATGCGGCATTAAATGGCGGAAATTCAAACGTTGCTGAACTCAATTATACAAGTTGTGCAAGCTTAATAATTTATCGTGTTGAGTGGTGATGAAATAATTGATTCAAGATACTTAAATAATTAAGTTAAGGAAGTGTTCTTTTATTTTTCACTGACTTCCTAAAATGAGTTATTAACTCACTAAAATATGTACATTTGACAAACATGATTTTTTTAATGTTAGAAACCTTTTCTTTTTCAAGTTTTACCAACTATCACCATGAATGATTTTTTAGAGTGTGGCATTTATACATTTGTACACTTGTGATTGCCACACTAAGTCTGTATCGGTGTAAAACAGGATCTGTTTAATCTCGTGTTTCATAGGTGATCTCTAACCTTTGACAGGTGGTGTGTTAGAAATGTCAAAGTGAATGCAAGATACACAATCACTTTGTTCATGCGCTGTCTTTTTTAATCATACATTTTCAGTGCATGTCAAAGTTTACTTTATACAGATCAGTTCAGGTCCGTTCATGTCCGTTCATTTCTTTTTCTTTCTTTCTTTCTTTCTTTCTTTCTTTCTTTCTTTTAAACCTGTCAGTTAAAATTTTTAGGCTTTACAATATATCTACATAGGACCCTACGCACTAAAATTTTAAACCTATTTACACATAAAATAAAATAAAAAACTAAAGGATAAAAAATTTGTGTAAAAGAGATATTGGTTTTGAAAATTATGCAACAAAATCATTTCAAACAAGGTCCGATTTCAAGCTACCATAGCCATACTGTTGCTGTAACATTTAGAGAAGCTGCATCAGTTACATGCATTAAGAACAATTTGGTGAGTTTAATAAAGAATCTGTGCATACTGGTATTCAGATCCAGTGGGCCAATGTTTTCTGAAATGTTTTCTCAATGTTTTCTTGTCTCAGTTGTGTATGATTCTGACCTTGGACCATTCCAGTGCAATATTGGCATGAGCGAGTCTGTCAGACACTTTATTGCTACTGTCTGACAGTTAGATTGTATTACAGAATGTTTTTTTTTTTTTTTTTGGACTGTATATACACATAAAGGACAATTTAATGCCATTTGACACAATTTAGTTATTAAAAGGGTTATAAAGTTATAAGTTCATTTAAAATGAGTGGTGAGCGTAGTACTGTGTGCATAATCTGCTTATTTTTAAAGAAGACATAAAAATAATTATTTGATTCATTAAACAGCTCACAAGATTTTAATGAATTCATAATTATCATATATCTTGTCTGCCAAGCCCAATTATAATTTTATGCCGTTTATATCTTTTTCTTTTTGAAATAGTCTCCTGTTCTTGTATATTACATTATGTTATGCTACATTGTGCTTGCCAGGAAAGAACAAAAATCTGATCTGCTTCTTTAGGTCTACAATTTTTATCGCCTGATTTTATTTTAGGTGTAAAGGCAAGTGTTTTACACACAATTTAACACAGAGATAACGTTAATAATTTGAACAAGAAGCCTTAAAAAATTTAAGTACCTTTATAACTCTAAAAATGTGGAAATATTAATGTAACATTTAAGCTGAGGTCACCAGCTTAAGATTTCTTACTCTGAATTTCTTACTCTTATTCTTTATCCACCTTGATATTTTTTCTCCAACTGTGCTTCATAACTGAATACCCCGAGGCTGTCAGAGTTACATTTAGTACGTTATACAGGCATGTTGGTTTATGTTTGTTTTTAGATTTCTTTGTGTCCCCTATATAAGGTGGCACGGTGGTGGCTTGGTGGTTAGCATTGTCGCCTTGTACCTCCGGGTTCCGGGTTCGATTCATGCATCTGGTCTGTGTGCATGGAGTTTGTACATTCTCTGAATAAGTGTGTGTGTGTGTGTGTGTGTGTGTGTGTGTGTGTGTGTGTGTGTGTGTGTGTGTGTGCTCTGAAATTGACTGTCCAGGGATAGGATCCAGGATAAAGCGGTATAGATGATATACAAAAATATATTCACACATTCAGTATATAAATGACCTCATCAGGGCATTTCTACAAAGATTGGCACAGCTCCTTGAATCTAGAATAACTGTTCTTTAATTTACTAATCCTAAGATCGCCATACATAACCTTATGTATCATTTTATTCTTTTATTAATATTTTACATTTAGTCTGTTTTTTTTTTATTGTTTTATTCATAGAAATAGATGCATAAATACTTTATCAGTTGCCTTGGCTTTTTGCATAAAATATTCATTAATCACATGTATTAGTGGCTAATTATTTACAAAGGAGCTACTAATGATAACCTTACATTCCAACCTAAGTAAAAGGTTATTAACAGCTGGTACAATTCTATAGTAAGGCACCAACAAGGCCATTATGCCAGTAGCAGCTCATTAAGTCCAGTCTAAGTTGTCTCTATGGGAGTTTAGATCCTTCACTATGTGTATCCTAAACACCTGGTGCTTCTGTGTAAACAGCATATGTGCCAGTGGTTTTATAGATGTGGAATGAGATGTGATGTTTCATTTAGTTGTTTTGTTCTCTGCGGAGCTTTCAGTGCTTCTTACCTATTCTTTCAGTCTCTGAGTGCTCCACATACAGTATTCATTTCAAGGCAGCTATTTTTATCACTTAGAAATCACATTAAGGCACTTCAGCTTCAACTAAGACACCTAGTTCTCTCCGGATGCTAGTACTTCACCATCATTTTGTTTTTAATCAGCTGCCAAAGGTGCGATCTGGTTTTGAAGTACGCACACTGAAACAGAGATCTTCAGTTCCCCACAGGCCTCCTCCTTCATGTCATTGTACCCGAAAGACAAATTTGCTAAAATTCTTTCGTATTTAAGATGAACACTGTTATATATATATATATATATATATATATATATATATATATATATATATATATATATTTTTTTTTTTTTTCCCCCTCACCTTTGATTAATATGGCTACCAATTAGGTTTAATGAAGCTTGTCTGCAATCGACACTGAATCATGCTGTCAAGTGTACTATAGATATCACCTTCTGTTCCCTGCTTGTTTCTTGCCCCCTGCTGAGGTGCGCAGCTACCATGCTGTTCAGAAATGTTCTCTTTCCAAAAATCTATAAACTAATCTCAAGAGAGAGATGTGGTTTAATGCTGGTGAGGATTTGTCAGAATTTCCACAAGCTTTCTCTCTCTCCGTCTCAGTTGGAGACAAATACACACAGAGATCAAAGGAAATGGGACGGGAAGAAGAAGAAGAAGAAGAAGAAGAAGAAGGAGGTAAAATACAAACAGGCTATGAGTTGATAAAGAAGGCAGAGAAAGTGAAAGATGGAATCTTTTTACATGGCCGCTCTATATAATATGCAATCTAGCCGGGTACCAGCCCATTAAGTATTAATAACTGGTTTATTGGGGACACATAGATCACTGAATCTTTTCAGCCTCACAGGAAATACTCCCCGTTCCTTTTAATGTATTCAATTAGAATTTGAGAAGGTCTGATCTTAAATCTGACAAGGAATAGCTTATAGGAGATGTACTGAATATAAATAGGTTGTGACTCAAATTGATTTTTAAATTTTAGGATTTTATTCTTCCTCTATCACCTGATGTATTTCATAAAGTATACATAAAGTACACAATACAAAAAGTCACTGCTTGCCCTGGAAATTTTCCTAAAAATTTTTCCTATATATATATATATATATATATTTTTTTTCCTGGATACATGTTTTATTTATATAAGAGTACTGTATATCAGCGATGTTATATTCACTTTAATGGAAAAATTAGAAATTGCATAAAAAACAGACAAAAAGACAAAAAGACATGGCAATAAAAATAACACATTAAATTAGAGTAAATTACAATGTGGAAAGAGCAAAAACTACACAATGACAGCAAATTTATTAATTTATCATTCAGTAACCAATATGCAATGCAATGCTGGTAACACTGGATGCACAGCAGGTGAATTCAGGAAGCCACTGTTCTCTCTCTCTCTCTCTCCCTCTCTCTCACACATACACACACACACACACACACGCATGCACACACACTCACACACACACACACACACACACACACACACACACACACACACACACACTCACACACACACACACACACACACACACACACAATTGCAATTAATAGTTGCCAACCCAGCATCATTTTTAGTAGGAATTGAAATGTGCGCAGCGCAGGGTTAAAGTTGCCCGAGTAGGTTGAGCTGCCTCTTGGGAGGAAAAAATAAGTAATTAAGTAATTGTTTTGTTTTTGCTGTTGTGCCTGCATAAATATGAGTAGACCCTAATTGCTAAAGTTATAGCAAATGAAATTGTAAAATCATCCAAACTTTTTAGGAATGTTTGTTTTTTGGCAAGATTAAAAAAGATTAATTAAAAAACAATGCCCTCGGTACACACCCTCGGCAATGTGACACTGTAGCCTGATGCTGATTGTTACTGGTGATTCTGAAGTTGTAAAAATTAACGATGATTAAAGACATAACCAGTCTGACTCCTTGTGAATTTATCTTAATATACCTCTGAACGATGCACAGCCTGTCAGATTTGCATCATGTAGTACAATAACGTCCTTTATTAATTTGTCATCACATCAACTTATCTTAGCCTTATAGCTAGCTACTGTATTAGCACATGTTAGGAAAGTGCACAATACCTTTATTTATTTTTTTAGAAGAGGAAATGAACAGTGAAAGCTTTACTTGTAGATTTTTTATATTTTAGTTTTTTTTTTTTAGATGTCAATAAATTCATGAATTTTCTCACATACATTACAGTAATTTAACCTCATTTTAGTAGGTTGGATATGAATGTCCAAGGATACTAACTTCTATTACTGGACAGTGTTATGCGAACTGTTCTAGTGTAATTTGTATAACATTTGCAACTTATTTTTGGGAGTAAGCCTATATGTTTTTTAGTTTGTTCCCAATTTTTATTTGCATGGCCATAAATAAGGGAGCTTGCGCCGACGGGGGTGGAGCACAACAGGGGTATGACATTCAAAATCTGCTGCTGCATCGATTTTCCAACCCACGGTGATCCAAAAATTGTGCTCGTGTTGAGTCACTTTCTTTGCACAAATACAACATCAAAATGAAAATAAAGTCCCTTCTTTATTTCTTACAACCCAGTTTAGTGTATTCTAATAGCTTGAGTACGTTTTAACATTAATATGCAATATCACTCAAACATTGACTACGTAAATGCAATAATTATATGAACTAGTAAATAAAAACCTTTTGAAATTATTGCATGGAACATCCTATAAATTTTCCAGTAACAAAAGTTACATACCAAATTCACCAAATTAATTACTTTTATAGAGATGAATGCCATGCTGGGTTGCCCAGCAGAATTCGAGAATTCGAGATATGCTGATGCCGCCACCTGAATTTGGAGGATTCAAGGGAGCACCATGCTTTCACAGAAAGGCCAAAATAAAATGCCGTCCACTGGCCCAGGTCGGTCCCCCTATAGCAGGCTCCTCCCCCAGGCCAGTGCTCATGCCGGGTTTAACCATAAGCTCCATGCCAAGCCCCACGCAGCTCCAATGCCCTGCACCACAGCCTCAGTGTCAGAGGACCCAACAAAAGATTTTGGGGGTCTCCGGGACCACCTCTGGTGCTCAGAGGGGGTTGTGGCGCCTTTGGGGTGTTACAGTATTTCAGGGCGACCCCTATTGTCACACCACTGTGGATGAGCTCTTTGGACTCTTCCTGCCTCTTGGAACTCATTAGTACTTGTTGTTTTATGTTTCACAGATGTATTTAATTTAGTTCCCTAATAAGTAACACATCTGTTTTGATCATCACTCTGTTTGTCTCCTGTTTTTTTTTCTTTCCAGTTCTTGATCATGATCTTGATCCTGTTCATATTTGTTTTAATTTTAGATTAATGTGTGTCTACATCTGCACTTACCATACCTGAGACCATTTATAATCATGACAATGAGGAGTGCATGAAAATATTTTTCATAATCTCATGAAAAGTTATTAAACAATTACTCTATACAAAATGGATGGAAATATAAAAGGCTGTGCTGTGGTCTCTGAGCTAAGACATAATTCATTATGAATGCAATATATGGGATGCAGCACATTGCCCATGCACAGCAAGATGAATGGGCTTTTACAGTGCAGTACATGGGTAATTCACATGATTTGGTTAGAATGGACATGCTTCTAATCAGTGAGAAAGCTAAAGACGGAAAAGAGAAACAGTTTTTCATGTGAACTGCATGATTTGTTATTTCTGCCACTATGACGGTAGATTTTGAGTATCCAGAGTCAGTGCGTTTGTGACAATAAGCAATAAAATATTAATGTAAAACCTATAAATTAAAGAGAAGGCAATGTGAAAATGAAAATGTGTCTTATGCACTGTCTGCTTAGCTGGCTTTATAAACCTAGACTATAAGGGGGTCATCTATATCATCATATAGATTAACCACTGATAATCTAAAAAAAAGTCTCACTAATCCAGGGGATACAGTACATAAGGATTCTTACTGCTTGTTCTGGAAACATGTCTTAATGGAAAGCAAAACATCTGGGTCAGCAGGTTATTTGTATAAAAATGATGTCATTTTCACTGCTTAAGGATTATACGAACCAATTATTTAATCAATTTTCGAAAATCATTTTCAATTATTTTGTCTTTAAAATAGCCACAGCAGGTTAAATCAGCAACGGCTAGCGTGAGCAGACGGAGGGGCATTTTATCTTAGAATACTGCACAGGGAAGCTGCACAAAGAATATTAACTGGCTAAAGGCTTAGGAAACAACAGGGCAATGGAAAAGGATAAACAAAAATCAAAGAGCTGCTTGGAAGCATGCCGAACCATGAACACACACTGCTGAGTAGAGAAACACGGAGAGAGTTACACAGCATCGATGCACCGCATGGGCAGTGTTAATGCAGCGCGAGTCGCTTGTTGTCTCTGTCTTTGAGGATGAATTCCTCCTCCACACTCCATGAGGAATATTCACAGGTTCTGCCTTCGCCCACGTCAAACAAACATTGAATATTTACTGGAAAATTTGCTTTGAGGTTTAAAAAAAAAAAAAAATTGTGATTATCATTGTATTTTGTTTAGCATTAGATAATCACTTTGCATGCAGAAGCAGGAATAGCATGTCCTTGTCAATTCTCCCTGAGATACACACTAAGAATATCCGCCTTTTACAAAATACCACAATATCTGATATAACGTGTAGGTTAGGGGTGTAATACAATGACGCACTCTGTATCTGTGCTTGTTTAGAACACCAAATTTTTTGTGCCCAGCAGAGATATACTGCCCTGTGCACAGTCTGCGGTCTGCGTGGGTATATGAAGCGGCAACTATATAAATACATTTTATCTTGTTTTCCACACAAAGACTAAGAAAAATACAATTAAAAAAAGAAAGGAAAAAAAAATCTTTGTGTCTTATCCAATGCTTGTTTTTTTTTAGACTCATTTCAAAAACTGTGTGCTGTTTGGGGTGTGAATTTTCCTAAAGTCTGGTTGTGAGCTTCACTGTAGAGCTCAGCAGGAAAGCTAGAACAATTTGTAATATTATTATTACTCATTTACCCACTTATTGTTTATACTGCTTAATCCTGTATACAGGTTCACAGCGAGCCTGGAGCCAATTAATGTCTAATCTGCAGGTCTTTCGACTATGGGAGGAAACCGGAGGACACAGATGAAACTCACAAGCAAACACCATGCACACTGAGAGAGGAATCAAACCCAGACCCTGGTGGTGCAAAGCGACGGTGCTAACCACTAAGCCACCCTGTCGCCTATTATTATTACTATTATTCATTGTGAGATTCCAGTCCTCATGCACACAACTCATATGATGCTTTCCTGTAGGCCTTTTTGTTTATATGGGTTTAGGGTTCATTATTGTACCAAAAGAGGCCACTGCCATGAGCCAGATGGTGGACAGTAACAAATTAACTCAAATTCATCATTATGATTCCCATCATCAACCCATCATCTGTTTTTTTTTCTTCACTTATTTCTTTGAAACCATATTAAAGTATAAACACAATTTCAAACTTTTTACTCCACTGCCTTATGTGAAATGTGTCAATTTGTCTTCTTCTACTGTGAATGGTGGAAAAAGTCACCAATCAGTGTACAGTGTCTCTTTATATTGGCTCTTTATATACCTCCTTATATATATTGGTTGCATCTATTAGCTGTACCCGTCTAGCTAACACAGCATATGAAATTTGAAATTAAGAAAATGTAAATAAATATATTGATTTCTGTGATTGAGTGTGGTGGGTCATCAGGATGATTGTCACAGAATTATCATTCTGACGCAAAAAAAAAAAAAAAACCAAGGCCTTGTAGACAAATGTTATGCATGTGGCCTTATTTCAGTGACTTTTTTTGTTTATTATTTTTTTTCCATAACCATGCATTATGTAATGTTGTCCAAAATACAAACTTGTACATTACTGTAGACCAGTTTTTTTTTTCTGAATACCATATTTAAATGTGTCTAAGTAACTGAAAAATGTCAGGACATGTGAGACCTTATTCAGGTCTAAAACACCTGCTGGTCCCTAAGGGTTAATTCATATTACCAGATGAGTGCCACAACCTACAATACTAAGCACCTGGAAAAACCACCAAAAATACCTGACTCTAAATCGCCACTTCGGCATCCTTGGCCTTGTATGAAAGATTATTTTTTTCAAGTTGTTTGACAGAAGAAAGAGTCTTTCATTTTCGAATGCCTTCTCTGCCTGCTTCAGAGTAATTCTCTGTTGATTCTGAGCAAAACTGTTGAGGTAAGGTTATTTTTGTGCCAGTGGTCATTTGCAACCTACTGTAATGTTAGCTTGCAGCAGAGAAATATTTTGTTGTGCATGTGTTTTCAATTAATTCGTCGTTACCGTGATTATGCTGTTTGCCTCGCCAGATTGGAGTAAGTAATTGGTAACTCTTGAGCAGCAAAGCATCACTACCACTCAACCTGATACAACAGCAATAAGGCTGGAGATAGTACTCACATGAACCCTTAAACTCTATCAACTTGATATATATATATATATATATATATATATATATATATATATATATATATATATATATATATATATATAAAATAATTGGTAACTCATAGTTATATAGATAGATAGATAGATAGATAGATAGATAGATAGATAGATAGATAGATAGATAGACAGATATTTGTAGAGAAGTATGGTAGGAATGTGCAGAGATGTTAAGTTTCAATACATTTTAAAAGGAAAATTTACTCACCTGTGTATAACCTGTTGATTATAATGTTTATCAGTGCCAGACGTATTTAATGACCTTGTATTAACATATCTGTGCACAGTGTAACATAAGTGCCTCTTCAATGAGTAGATTAAGCAAGAGTCTAATTGCAAAAATAAGAATATTACATTAGGGCCGTAATAATAGAACGGCCAGAACTTTTTAAGTACATTTGAAGGCCAGCACTTTTGTATGCTTACTCAAGTGAAAATGTAATATTACTGCGGAATATTTTACCCAGGGTATCTCTACTTTCACTCAAGTTAAGTATTTACAATGTACATACTTATATACGTTATAAAGCTTTACACCTGAATGCCAGGACCTACTGTAAGGTTTTCCAGCAGAAGATTGCCAGGACTTTGCACTTCCTCCGAGCTCTCACGTCTTCCCGTAGTGCATCCTGGTCACATGTCTTCCCCAGGTAAGCGATGCACATGCAACTAGCCACTATCCACATGATGTAAAAGTAAACTTAATACATCTGCAGTCCTGATGCTCATGTGGCCATTGTGGGCAACTTGGCATTGGACAGGGTTCAGCACGGGCATTTTTAACTGGTATGTGGCTACGTACTAACCAAATGTGGTAGTGGAATTTCTTTTTATTTTTTTTTTTTTTAATTCTTTTCATACTTTTCATTTCTTTTATACCGGAAGGCAGGTGAATTACTTACAGATATGGATTTTTGCAGTTGATTTGAAAAAAAAAAAAAAAGAAAGAAAGATTTGCCACAAATGCTTGTTATACACCAGCCTTCCAAACCCCAGTTTATTGTTACATCTCATCCAATGGACCAACAAAATAATTATGTCTGTGTTCTTGTACAGAATCAAACCCTAGGGATCCTACAAAATGAAGCATTCAATGCCACATGCACAGAGGGAATTTTACCCTCTTCTTCAAGCTTCAAATGAACCGCAGCCATTATAAATAGTTTGCCTTCGTAGCCTGGGGCAAAAAGATGAGGATATCAAGTATGTTTTTTTCTTTATTTTCAGATAGGCTCTGTTTCTTACACAAAGTCATATATCTTATACTGCACCTTTCCTTATCACTTACCGTGCCTTCCGTTATAAAGCTGAGGCTTTCTTAAATACATAAACATAATCTCTTTTCTTCGTCGGGACTGAGATGGGGAAAGTGCTTCTGGAAGCAAACATAAACCATGACTCAGTCCATTATCATTTCAACTGAGGGCGCCAGTGATCAATGAAAAAGTGGTTCACTCTCCAATAGTTTGTTTCTCCAATAGCTGTAAATCAGTTGATATCAAAGATTCAGTTGGAGCTTATTGATTAGCAACATCAGGGCCCATCAGATCTTATTTTCTCGAGTGGGAAACTGATTTGTTGACTGCTGCTTTTTGCCCCTTCAACCCAACCGAGCAGCTTCCGTGTGTGAAATAATTACAGCTCATTAAAGCTATTGGTCAGATGATCAGTCACTGCTCCACTCCTCGCCTTCCTTCAATGTCGTCCTTCAGCTTGCCAGGGCTCGTCTGTCATTCTGTCATTCCACCGTCAGCTTATTGATTTGCACGTCTCTGTTGCATCCAAGGATGCCCGAATGCCGATTCCTCTTGGTTTTTCCATCAGTTTATATTTTTTTTAGCGTAAAAATGCTTATAAAGGGGTGCACATAAACTAGCACAGAGCATTTAGTCAATTTCAAAACTGATTGGACTATGCAGCTGTTAAATGAATGTGATCTGTTTATCTATTTGTTTGTTTCTTCTGCATGGTTTAGCATGAACACTAGAGGGAGATTCACTTCTTAAAATACAAGATTATTATTATTTTTTTAAATACAACAACCCGTCGTAAAATGGCTTGTGGTTGCAAAAGAACAATAACTACCAGCATTCAAGATGTGATATGGTGCAGCAGTTACTACAATTTTTGTGTGTGTCCGGCTTTTATGTTTTTGTCTTTTCTGGATACAAGCTATGTCAGCTTACCATGTCAGTTCTGGAAATATTCTTTTTTAAAATCTCCATTTATTTCTTTATTTTTGGTTATGTACGATATGAAGGCATGGGCACACACACATACTCTACACAGTAGTATATTACTATTATTGAAATAGAAATATATGACAGTTGTGGAAATCCTGTATGTGCAGCAATATGATGGTATGATTACTGCCCATACAGGATTTCCTCAACTGTCATATAGTTCTATTTCAGTAGATTTCTAACCATATGAAATAAAATTACTGCAAAATTTGAAAGATTTGTAAATATATCATGGAAAATGTGTTCACTTGTATTATTATACATTGCTCATTATTATAGTGGTATATACAGTAACAATTGTAAAAACTATTAAGCCTATTAGAATGTTTTTTTTTTTTTTTTTTTTACCCATTTCAAGCCTTAAATTATATTTCCCTTTTACCATATTTATTATAGAATTAATAACATGACCTACTGGAACAGTAAGACTATAGAATAGGAATACATATTTGCCAAAGATATTCTATTGATAAGATGTTAAATTTGCAATGCAGTTTGTCTCGTCAGCTGAGATAAGTCACTTTTAGCATTAAAAGAAGAACCTCGTCGCCATCTCTTGTTTTGTGGAGAAATAATTACAGATTAATTCAGTCACCTCTTTTTTGTGAGGCCCATTTTTTCCCCTCTCGGCTTTAATTAGGGTCAAATGGCACATAAGCATTACATATATTTTGACAGCGGGTATTAGATCAGAAACAAATTTATTAGGGTTATGTCAGCTTTTACTCTGGCATATAAGGTAAATTATACAGTACTTAGCAAGGTATTAAATAAGTTTAGGCAGACTTACCCAAAGCAAGGTTGTAAAAATATCCTATGCCACAAACACACATGACACATTTGGCAAAATCTTATTTTTGTATAAGGAATATACCTTCTTTCCATAGTGCATCCTGGTGTCATCTCCTCACCAAGTGATGCACCATGTACATGAGTCAGACTATACACTAAAACACTATACACTATACAGTACAGTACATGCTAAGTTTGTTGATCAACAAGGTTCTGTTATAGGCCCGCAGCTGTTTTCTTTTTAGTACTTTCTATGGGTAGAAAGCTTTTTAAACATGGTAATAAATAAATTTTTTTAATAAAAATTCTGAAATAACAGCAACAACCAAATATGAAGTTCTAGTACTAGGATACCAGTAAGTTAGAACTTCACACAGTAACTTGGGATGCCCTTTGTGTTTCATCACCTGCAGCAGTAAAAGACCTTGGTGTGCATATTGACAAAAGGTAATATGACTAGGATTTCAGAAATTATGCCAGAAATAAGAAATATAAAGTTACTACACAATGCAGAAAAAATAGTCTATGATTTCTTTTTTTTTCCTCTATCTCTTTATTTTTTTAAAATCCGGGCTCAATTTTTGTATTGCCTTACTGTCTAGATGTTCCAATATGTGCAAAAACAAGCTCCAGGTAGTCCAGAAAGCATCAGCTAGAGTTCTTACTAAACAGAAGACATAAACACGTCACACCTGTCCTGGAAAAAATATTAATATACTATAATAACATTGTTGAATAAAGGGCAAAATTTCCACTCAAGCAAAAGATGAACAAACATAAACAAGTTTTGTTAGGTAGGTTTACAAAATGTATTTATTTAAATAGATATAATATCAATATAAAAACTAGACACTACTTTTTGAGTGTATCTTATCATAGCCCTACATTGGCTTCCAGTAAAATTTCTTCTTTGTTTTACCCTTTTGAGAAATGTTCTCCAACCTACAGTCTAATCTGAGGACTGTTATATATAATTCCTTGACCAAACTTCTTCATGTTTACACTGAGACACTGAGTGAACACTGAGAAGTTCATAACTTACAGGTGATAATAAAGTGAAACATCAGGGAGAAAATGTAATGTGCACATCAGTAGAGTGATCAGATCTCAGGAGGTTAAAATATTGCTTTTGTCCTATAAAGCACTGCCTTACACCATAGTACCTAAAGGGAACTGATGTTAGTCTATGATCCACCATGCCAAACCAAAAGGTGCAGGCTGTTTTTTGTTTCTTTGAATAGTGAGGAGTAAAGAAAGGAGCAGAACCTCCCCTTCCAAACCCACACAGATATGGAAAAGCCTTCCAATTATTGGTCCTAATTTAGACACAGCCTCAATTTTTAAGTCTAGACAAAAATTGTAATTCTTTAATCAAATATTTTGTGAATAGTTTTACCTTAGGTAACAGTGCAGAGCTGCGGGACTCACTGGGTATAGGGAGTTTTATTGTGAACTGGGATGTTTATGTTAGGAATAAAATGCATATACTTTTGTGAAGATGCTTTGTGAAAATGTCTATTGTTAAACGCACTATACAAATAAAATTAAATTGAATAGCCATAACCATTTATCGTATTTATGCCGGTTTATGAAAAAATAGTACCCTCCATTTAATCTGCAAAATTGCTTATTGACTGTGTGTTCCATAAATATGAAGTTTTCTCAACATGCTGAGATTTTGTTTATTTTCAAAAGCATCACCTTGATGCCTCTGAAGACAACTTTGAATGCCTATTCACTGTGCGATTTAAAAGAAAATGCAGTGGAACAAAAAGCCACTAGAATATAAAAAAGAATACAAGTAGTTGGTCAGATATGTTCCTGTTCTGACACAGAGAACCTTGAACAGCACTGAGTGAGTAAGACATTCTGCAGAATGGTAGATTGTTATATACCATTAGACTTCAAATAAAATGTACGACACCTGATAATAGTATAAAAATGTTTCACACATATCCATAGCAGTATATTTATTACAGACATTGCAGAGTAAAAGATTTCCATCACTTTTTATTATTTAATATAAGAACATTTACATCCTGTTAAAACACTGAAAGAAACAATCTGCTCTGATCAAACAGTAAGAGTAAAAAGTTCAGTGTTTCATTTCATGGCCAGTCTGTCTGGATCAGGTATCTGCATCTAGTACATTATACGTGTGAAAATGTACAAACCAAACTCATATCAGCAAAAAAGAATCCCGTCTGCTGGATCGCATGCTGATAACTCATGCTCTTCATCGAGCTATATCGTTTCTGGATATTGAATGGATGGAATCAAACATTGAGTATTTACATTCAGCACTTTGGTTCTGGACACTGACAGCTATTTGTTAGTGGTCATACACAGAGGTTGAAGGCATGATAAGACACCTTTAGGTTAAGTATAGTTTTTGATTTGTGTGTAACCATAAAAAAAGAGATGCAGGATATGAAATATGGAATGTGAGGATATGGAAGATGTCTGCAAAAAATTTTGAAGATAGAACAAATTATCCCTTTAACCATTACCCATACCACTTATCCTGTGCAGGGTAACAGAAACCTGGAGCCTATCCCAGGGAAGGTGGGACACAAGGTAGTGCTCACCCACTCACGCACCCAACCATACACTATCCATGAATCAGCCATATTTCTGTATCACTCTGGTTCTTTAATCCGACTACACTGCATGTAGTCCTTGGAAACTGAAGTACCTGGAGGAAACCTACCAAGCAAGTGGACAACACGCAATCTCAAGGCGTGTGATTACAGTGCCAACCACCGATCCACCTAAGACCATACTACAGCCACATAAAGGGTAGATTCGGACTGATCTCAGGAGACACCCACAATCCTAAAGTTTGTGAAGGTCCAGCTACATAGAGTCTGGAAATAAACTAACATGACAAAAATGGTGCCAAAAGTTAGTTCCAGTGATTAGTTCATGGCTATACATAAGACACCTTAAAGGTGGTTAAGTGTTGTTTTACACTGGCACTTTACACAAATGGTTTTGACTAGCACCACAGATTCTGAACACAGACATCCGGAAAAAAACAAACAAACAAACAAACAAACAAACAAACAAACAAACAAACAAACAAAAAAAACAGAAAAGTCTGAGAAGACCCTTTCTCTTCTTGATGAGCTGCATTCAGGTAAATAAGTTACATAAATGTATGTAAAATTCACAGCAACAAGTGACAACTCAAGCAGGATTAAGTACAAAGCTAAAGTTAGTTGATCATTTCTGCTATAGGATTTTTTGCCCAGTTGAATTTGCGGAAATACTTCGTTGGGTCGCCATCCAGACCGCAGTCTGCCAGTTTTGGCCCACTGCTCTAAATAATAGCGGTGTCAAATGACTTCACTCTTCGAAGCGCAGGAATAACTCCACATGTGCGCACTAATTACATCAGAGATTGCACTTAACGTTTAAGCTTCTCTACCAGCACCTTTACTGGGGTTTTCTATTTCATCCCATGTTCTCTGAATCGTTAAATATTCGGAACTTCCCAAACTTTTGAAAATTACATGAAAACATTCTGTTGTCGTGTTCTACAGAGATTCTGAAATCTTTTCCCAGCAGGACAAATCAAAGAAGGCTTAAAGGTTCAAAACTTTTTAAGCCTATGCCATTTGGATCAAGCTTTATGGAACGAGCCATCTGGAAGAAAAACTGTGGCGGTATGCGACTAGTAGGGGAGCAGTTGCTAGACTTCTAGTTTGTAAATAAATAATAATCTCAACCTTAATAATCTCGACTGCCTGGATGCTACATTTCAACTCGACGAAACCTTGTTTTAAATTGATTTGCATTGAATTAAATAACTGTTATATCAGCAACTAAAAGCTGCGAGTCCTAAAGCCCATTACTGCTAATAGTAAAGCGAAGTCTGTTGAAAGGGAGCGGCTTGTCAGAAATCCAGGATGATGACAACCTCTGTTAAAATAAGGGCATGTGATAAAATGCTTTGATTTTGACAGCCTGTGCTGCTGAGAACTAGGCCAAATTTGAGAGCAGTCTTGATGGATGAATTTTTCTTACGCAATACTGAATGTAATTTCTTATTGAAGGAGATCGCATTTTTTCAGCGCGGTTATAAAAGGTGGCATCTGAACTTTCTGAACTCGAGCCGGAGACAATGAGTGGTTTTAAGCTGACATGTACTTGAACTCGGCATGGAGTGAGAGCTTGATTGTATTTCGAAATGGAAAAAAAAAAAAAGAAGAAAGAATGAACAAACAAGTAAATAAATGTCCACGTAAACAACCAAACAAAACATAAAACAATAAACAGCATTTTGGGTGTCTGTAAATAACAAGAAAAACAACAACAACGAAAAGAAAATATCTTAGATCCCATTAAAGAATTATATTTAACTGCATTTCACTACGTTCCACATCAAAGCACTTGAACTTAGGACACGCCTTTCTGATGTGAATTAGTCATTTATAAGTAATGCACTTGGGGATCTCATCCTGCTATGTAGGTAGCTGGCGTAATTAGATGGGACACGTTTCTCAGGGGGCAAAGTAAATCCAGGATCTAAATCTTGCTCAATTATATATTTCATAAATCCAGTGCATAAGCAACCTCAGGCCCAAGGCAATACAACCCTCATAAATAATCAATCGTCGGTATTTTCACCCTGTTTATTTCTCCTTTAGAGAACAGCGGTAGTTTACATAAGACCTTCATGATTAATCGTCAGCTCCGCCACACCTCAATGATTAGCGAAAGAGCTACTGTAGATAATAAAGATGAACAGTCTACGGCGGGAAGCTCCAGCCTACACATATACTTCTTGTCTACTCTGTGATTTAAGGGATGTGACAGACAGAGATTTTGGTGACAATCTGGTAAATTGCTGCCTTACGTAATAAAATGCCGTTATTTATATGACAAGGACATTTGTCTTATCCCAGCACAAAGCTGGTAATTCTACTGATTCTTTCGGAGAGGCTCAGGGTTTCCAGAGTTAAGAGCAACATCAAACCCAACGTCTTGATAAATGACGTGATTTATAGATGGTTTACAGATGGATTTTACAACGAAAAATGAGCGCTTGTCCACACCAACACTAGACAGTGCTATATTGTGCCATATATTTATTCGTCTCACGGATGAGCTGGAAAACGAATTTAAATGAAATAAGCATCAAATAACCTCATGCTCAAAGAATTTAAATGTTCGCCATGATATCTCAGTGTGTGTAGGTAATTAGTGGAGGAGGAAATCAGGAACTGTTATGACACAGATGTTAAAACAGATCATTAAACAGAGCTTTGTGGTTTTGTACAGAGCAGATACGTATATTTCTCACACAGTATGTCAGTTATCATTGTTTTTTTTTAAATGGATTATTATTTACTGTAATTAAAATCAGAGCTGAAAAAGAAAAAAAAAATGAAGAAAAGAGCAAAAACTCAGGCAAAAGGAGCAACACATTTTTCTGAAAGAACGCCACAGCTGACCAAGTGTGCTTTAATATCCGAACACAAACTCATAAGGCAATAGATACGTGTTGTTGTTGTTGTTGTTGTTGTTGTTGATTTTTTTTTTTTTTTTTTGTTGAGTAAGAAATGTTTTTGGTCTTTGCCTGTTCCAAAAAAGTACAAATTCATTCAATTCATAAGAGTGATGAGCCTTTTATATTTAATAGAGCAATGTGCAGCTTTCACATCCTGAATGAGTATTAATGACAGAGCGATATTTACAAAGCTGCCCACAAACCTTCGCATAACAACGTAACGTTATTATAAGATCAACATCTGAAAGACTGAAACATTTAAATAAGACAGTACGCCATTTTTTGTTTGGCTTTGATGTTAACCTTTTCTTGGTCGTTATCTCTCAATATAAAGAATCTGTTAAGGGCATCTCCATCCAGTAATAAATACAGAGAAACGGCTCTTAATTCAGGATTTAGAACATCAGATAAAAATAGAAAAAAAAAAAAAAAAAAGGAAAGTAAACCTCCTGATTGCTATTACTGTATGATCGATTTTCACAATAGATTTATACGAATGTAATCCTCATCAACTGTGCCCTTTTTCCGAACAGAGTCACCCATATAATACCAAACGTCTCCGAACGCATAGAAAAAGAGCAGGTGTGTTTTTTACATTGTTCCACCCAAAAGCCCAGGATGCAGTTCTGTCTCTTCAAGCTTCACTCGAATGTAAAACTTGATTCAGTCCTGGTAAATTTGCTTAACATTCAGATGTAGGGTACAGTAGGTGCACTCGCTATTCCGGTGTCAATCGCAACTTATACTCGGTTCGGTTTGGCTGCTCAGGTATGGCAGACGTACTGTAGAAAAGCAAACCCTGAAGATCACGGACACTCATTGCCAAAATAATCTTTTTACCTCTCTCCACGCCCTTCTCATTCGAATTCGAAATACACGCACGCACACACACACACACACACACACACACACACACACACACACACACACACACACACACACACACACACACACACGCCTAAGCAAGAAAGCAAAAAAGAATCACACCAACTAGCTCCGCAGCTGGCCATGTTCTTGTCTTTCTCTCTCATTCATATTCTCACACACACACACACACTCACACACATACACGCTAGAGAATATGATCCAAGCTAGCTTCAAAAAAGACATATAAACAAACTTACCATTCATGCCTTGCTGTATCAGTCGACCACATTTCTGAATACAAAGATTCCATTAAGGGCATCTCAGTCCATTAAATACAGTATATACATCTCTCAATATAAGATTTCAGAAGTCAGATAAAATAGTAAAGGAAAGTGCAGGAGAAAATCATGTGAGCTAGCTGTACAGCTGGCTGACTTCTCCAACTTTCTCATTTGCAATTCTCTCTCTCTCACTCTCTCTCAGACACACACACACACACACACACACATAGGCAGCAGAGAATGATCTGAGCTAGCTGCACAGCTGGGCGAGTTCAGGTTTGGAGGAGCTGGGCAACTTGGCGCTGAAGCTGCGAAGCGAGTCACGGACACGCGTCACCTCGCTGGCTGAGAGCTTGAGCCGGTGGCGGAGCAGGCAGGAGAAGAGGTCAAGCGGGCGCTCTGCGGGGGGTGAGAGCCGGTTTACACGGTCGCGGATCTCCATCAGTGCCAAGAAGGCAGCGTCCTGCGTGCCCTGTGTGTACGGGTAGTCTAACTGAGAGATCAGCTCCTTGACGCCATCGGAGTCGAAGTGCATGCTATAACCGAACACCCTCAGGCTGTTGATCTTCATGTAGCCCAGATTAGCAGAGTCCATTTCCAAAGGCTCGTAGAAGAGTGTCTCGTTGACACTTGGGTCGTCTGTGAGGATACGGCTACGCAGGTAGACATGCACCGTCTCAAAGAAGGACTTCCATTTGGTGCCCAGCATCAGCGTCCAGTTGTGGCACGGCAGTGCCGAATCCAGTTTAGTTCGCTGCCAGTCAGGGAAGTCGTTCTGCTTGACGGGCATGAACCAGCTCTCCGAATGGCTTCCACCGAACGGGTTGACGTATATGGCAGGCACAGGCTCTAGCGTGCTGTTCTGCGTGGTGCAGATCTGGAAAGAGATTCCCATGAGCATGTGCACAAGGTTGGACTTGTTTTTGTTGCTCTTGAGTGTAAGCAGCATACGCTTGCGCCACGCTGGGTTGAACCAGCTTCCCAAGCGCACGTCGTTGCTAATGTAGATCGCGCGCACCTCCAGACGCCCATCCAGACGCTGCAGCAGGTGGTGTGCCTCTGCATCCACCATGTCCAAGTCAAAGTTCACATAGTGGTCCAGGGAGATGGCCACGGCTGGCCTGCACGAGCCCAGCTGCAGGAAGCTCCCAGGCATGCATGTGCCGCAGCGGGTGACATTGTCCGGGGCACACAAGGCACATAAGGTGCCCTCCCCCACCTGACAAGGAACTGTACCCTGGCACGAGCTGCCCTGTTCTGTAGGACACAAGCAGTAATGCACTTCCTCTGAGAAGGAGCCCAGAATCCCATGCTCGTTGCAGTACAGCAGAGACTGAACTCTGTTCAACCAGAAACCCAGTGTCCTGCAGGAGAAAGGACAACCATTAGGAAAGGAACAATTTGAAATCATTAGAACTGTACAGTACAACTGACTGCTTTGCCTAACGCAAGAAAATGACATAACCTCTGAGATTGTATTAAGACGTTTGAAAAGGAATAACACTGGCTGCATTTTCTTTCCGCCGAATACTGAACTTTCATGCCACTTTTCGTGTCCACTGATTTGTGCCCGAGAACTGCCCTGATACTAAACCAAGCAAAGAAGCAAAAAGCAAGCAATCGACTGTGGTATGGTTGTCTTTTCCATCATCGCATTTAGCAACCGTCATGTCGTTTTGATAAATGCATTTGGCTCGGCAGATTCATCCATTACCGTCCTACTTACTTCACAGAAATGTAGAAACAAGAAGTCCCCCACACTCGTAAATTAAAACCCTCTTTATCCTTTAGTGGCTCCTTTTACTCCGCCGCTTCTCATGGTCTGGATCGCTGAGTGCCTTACATTAGTCTTACATGCCTCCTTATGTAACACACACGCTGCACATAACCGCTGGCTTTTTAAACAATCAGATATTTGAAAATAGCAACAAGGTACTCAGATTCAAGCGAGAACTGGACATTTTCCTCCTCCTATGTCCTTTGCGGAATATACTGCCTTTTAATACGACAAATGAGTGACAAAGCCAGACAAAAGCTTTCTGTTTAAGTATGTTTATATATAATGAAATCCGCTCGAGGGAACATTCGGCTAAGTGATATGTCATTCATTTGAGCCGCCTCAGATCCGAAGCCGACTAAACTGATTTATACACATTTTCTCCAAACACATTTCGATTAGAATTCAGAAGGACACATCTGTATGCCAAGGTCCTTTCACTCTCCGTGTCCATGGGAGCTGTATTTTATTAGAGCTGTGACACAAAATGGCATGTGGCTTGTCAGAGCAGAGTGAAAGTCTTCACAGTAAGAGTACGTTAACCACGACCTGCCACTCTCTTCGAGCACTTCATTACACTGCACACGCACTAACCACAGTGTGCAAAGGTCTTCTCAATCTGGCGTGGAGAAGCTAAACAGCTCTGTCTGCTCCATCTTTTTTTCCCCCTGTCTCATGTATCTCACACTTCCGTCTAGCTATTCTCGTTTTCATTCCTCCTTTCTGCGTTCCTTGTGATCTCAGCGCCGCTTTATCCTATTAATGCCCACATCGCTGCCCACACAGCACTATAAACGTTAGCTGTCAATCATGTGAACATATAGCTCTGACGCTCGCGGCTAATGCACGGTCGGTATGAAACGTATGAACTGCAGTGAACAAAAAATGTTTCAAATGTTCACTTTTCACTGTTTGGGAAGTGCTGTTAATAATGAGCACTGCAGAATTGTGCGGGAATAGTGGAGTAATGGCTTTACTTTTCCTCTCTCAGGTGCAATAAATAGAAATTATATCATTTATTTGTTAAACTGTAAACGTCAGCATTAATACAATCGTAATTGAATATTATATTAATGCCAAACAATCCATGAATAAAATTAATGACACAATGACCGACATGATCCATTACTCAATTGGTAACATTCGAAACTCAGGTCAGGGGTTGCTCAGTGGTTGAGGCGTTGAACTACTGACCAGAAGGTTCAAACCCAGTGCCGCCAAGTTGCCACTATTGGGCCCATGAGCAAGGCTCTTAACCCCTCAACTGCTCAGATATATAATGAGATCAAACGTAAGTGACTCTGGATAAGAGCATCAGCTAATTGCAGAAATCAAAATCTGAAAATTCTATAAATTATCAACATTCAACCTGTTGTATTTAAATTATTACTCATTTCTTTTCAGTTATTTATATTCATAGAGTGAATGAACGTAAGTTAATGCGAGTGTTTTTGTATCATGTTTCTTGGTGGACTCTTGCCACAGTTCATGGCTTGTTAACTCATATTAATTAATGCTAGTTAAGGGAGACGTATGATTTTCCCGTCCATTCTTAATTAAGACTGTGGCTTTAATAGGCACCTGATTGCTGAATGTTACACACAGCTAAGGAGCACAAACAACATGCATCTTATCATGTTTTCTGC
Source organism: Clarias macrocephalus (assembly GCA_011419295.1). Taxonomy (NCBI): domain Eukaryota; kingdom Metazoa; phylum Chordata; class Actinopteri; order Siluriformes; family Clariidae; genus Clarias; species Clarias macrocephalus. The sequence goes on from JAAGKR010002835.1 coordinate 69,236, forward strand.
TTAACTGTTTTAGACCACACACTGCGCCCATGGGCCAAATCAAACCAGGCTGTCATGAACTTCAAAAATGATTTGAACTTTCAAAAAAAGCTTGCATCTCAATGTGCTAAAATAAACCCAAAGAGTAGTCGTGTTTTTTTTTTTTTCTTCCTACAACTGAAGAGTAGTAGCTGTAAACCTCTCCCTATACAGTACATGCACTTCGGTTTACACTACGGCTGACTTGCCTGTGTTATGAAACATGGGGTTAAATGTAATGCCTGTATGCTGCAGTTGATGTAAGAAACACTTGAGGGGTGTTGGAGCCTCTCCCAGGGAACTCAGGGCACAGGGCAAGGTGCCACCCCATCACAGGGCACAAGCACACACTCAATCATACATCACAGGCAATTTGGACAAACCAGAGTAAAACCTGTAAACACAGGCAGAACATGCTAACGCTACTGCACACAGACCAGCGGCAAGATTCAAACCCCATACGTGGAATTGCGAGGCAGCAATATTAACCCCACCGTGCCGACAGATGGGGAAAAATATACCAAATCTGGACATTTCGATTTTTTGGTATGGCATCAGAAAACAGCAAAAGTGGTAACTTTAAAAAAATATATATTATTTAAACATTTAAACACATCTATATTAAAAAAACACAGCACGATCTACTTCCAATTATGTCATATTCATATTGGTGTCATAAAATACATCTATAACCGTTCTACTGTAAAATTGTAATATTCAATTAAATTAAATTAGTAAAACAATGTATGACTAATGCGGCAAAATTACCCCATATATATTATATACCCTGATTTACTGTATAGTTGATTCTGTCAACCTAATTAATTTACGAGAACGTTTATTCAATTCGCTTGAATTCAATAGATGTATCCTAAACGTATTCTAAAATGTAATAGATGCTGTTATAAAAGTTGTGTTGTAACTGAAAATGTGCAGATTTGAAATAAAATAAAATAATTGCATTTGAGGATACTTTTATTCAGAGAAATATTGGAAAATATCGACACGTCAACCTGCAGCATGTCACCCCAAAATATGACAAAGGAAGAGTTAGATGGAGACGAACGGCATCCTGACCAGTACCATTTGTGTGTGTGCCCTGACTTTGGCATCCTGTCCAGGATGTACCCTGCCGCGTGCCCCTGGGATCGGCTGCAGAACCCACGACCCTGTATACAGGACAAGCAGTATAGAAGATGAATGCACTTGTTCAATTTATTATATTTTATTTAGATAGTGCCTTTAACAGTGGTGATTGCCAAGTTGCCTTTGGTTAATCCACACAATCAAGTTGACTGCATGCCTAGGCTTAGGGTTAGCATCAGGAACTGCATTAATCTAAAGACACTACTCATTACATTCTACAAGAATAAAAGAGCAGAAATAGAGGAACTAACTTCATCTGTCATCTGTCATATCAGAAGGAACAGTTTCTGCTTAGGTCACATGACATCGCGTTTAACGCTAACCACATATACGAATTTATTTATTTTTTATGATTATAATTTGGATTGCAAAACCCTTACGGCCTACAAAAGACCACATGCACTCTCTGGTTTTAAGAACACCCCTGATGCCCGAAACCCATGAACGAGTTGGTAATGTCAGCCACAGCAAGTGTGAAGTGGGTTGAGAGCAACGGTAGAGAAAAAAAGACCAGTTTTTTGTTCTGTTCAGAGACTAGACTTGAAGTGATGGCAGGAGTTTCAGCGCCACCTGAATTCATTAATAAAGAGGTGACCCGAAGTGCAATTCACCGATATTTTGGCTATAAACTGGACGAGTTGGAAAAGGTGAGCTTACAAGCACAGCAGCACCACTGTGCAAACACCGTATTAAAATGTGTCTCACAAAGCGTGGCAACACGTCAAACCCGGCCAAACATCTGTCAGACAAACATCATGACCTTTTCAAGGAATCGAAAGACTGACAGGTGATAAGTGACAAGTTCTTGACCCTGTTATGTTCTCGAGAAAATACAGAGTGATGGATGAAAAGACTTTCCACAGCAGTAATATACATATTTATTTACATAGCCTAAATATGTGCACTGAGCGGAAAGCGTCCATGACATCTTATGCAAATAACGTTGTAAAAAAGACGGTCACCTAACCGCAGAGGAGCTTTTTGATCATTCAAGCGCCCCAGGCTACCAAACAAGTCATCATAAAATCCCATGTACCCTCAACAGAAATGATTTTGTGCACACATGCATGACTATCCTGTACAGCAAAGTCACAAATGGGATTCATTCATTTAATAATGAATGTATTTTAATTATGTACACTGTAAAAAATAAGCGTAAATTTTACGGTAAAAGTACGGCAGCTGTGATTGCCAGAAGTTTACCGCAAAAAATATGGTAGCAAAGTAGGTTGTACTCACTTTACGGATTTCAATTGTTTTTTTAAATTTTTTTCAAGCCTGGCCAGATCAAACCCAGACCCTGGTGGTGCAAGGCGACAGTGCTAACCACTACACTACTGTGCTTGCTATACAAATGTTGTCGTTGTTGGAGTGCAAGTCGTGCGGGGAAACCGAGAAAGTCCAACAACGACAACACTTGCACAGCAAACACAGTAATGTAGTGGTTAGCATTGTCGCCCTGCACCACCAGGGTCTGGGTTCGATTCCTGGCCAGGCTCGAAAAAAAAAGAAATAATTAAAATCCATAGGAATATACAGTATAATCTTGTACAACCAAAAATGTTGCTATCTTTTTTTTTATGGTAAACTTCTGGCAACCACAGCTGCCGTTTTTTTACCATAAAATTCACAATTTATTTTTTACAGTGTATGTTGACTAAAAATGCGCAGATTTAAAATAGAATAAAATAAAATAATTGCATTTGAGAGTCCTTTTTTTCAGAGAAATATTGGAAAATCTTGAAATTCATGTTTAACGCTATGTCCATATAATCAGCCTAAAGTGAATCATATGCATTTTTATTCTAATGGGACACAGATCAGACTCAGATTTTTTAAGGCTGTCTGAACGCACAAATCTGATGTGTTTCAGATTAGTCCTAGATCAGATACCTATTCGAGACATGGTCCTGCAACATGAATGAGAACGAGCAGATTGGAAGTTCTGTCACTTTTTGCCTCTACGCATGCATAGGGTGATGACGTCATCATTCGGCATTTGCCCCAGAGCAAAATCCCAAGCAGATTTTGCCTAAAATGCCGTCCGTTGTTTAAAATGATTAAGTGGTCGCACAAAAATATAAGGTGTTTTAATGTTCGTGTGTTTGATGGCGTGAGCAAAGACACATCGATTCGTGCCATTTCAGAGGACAGACGTGGCCACATCAGAATCAGGTAAAAGTCACTGGTAATTATGAACGTGAACAGTCACGATACACAAATCCGATCAGCTCTTACAAGTACTTTGAATGTTTTATACTAAGACAGATTCAATATCGAAGCCATTATCACCTCTGAACAAGCAGACAGAAAAATGACACGGCCTTGACGGCATTTCACACGGCCTAACGTATCTGGAGCATCAGAAGAATCACAGCACTTGTAATGATGTTTGAAATTTAATTTCAGTTCTTATTACTAAAAATCTCTTCTGTGATGACTTCAAAAAAATTCTGCCAGAGAATTTCACTGTGCAATTGGATCCTGTGCACAAAGGACATCACCATAGTGAAGTGGATTTAAAAAAAATAATTTAAAAAAATAGGCAGAATGGTGTCTTCAGCACCAAAGAAACCCCTGTTGAGTTCAGGATGTCGAGGAGCACCCCAGCCGTTATATATATATACTGTACGTAGAGGAGCTGGAAAGGGAGGAAAGTTTTAAGTTCCTGTGGGTCTACTTCATACAGGACGTGTTATGTTGCGGTTTCCAGCTAGTTCAAAAGGCACAACAGAGACTCGCGCACAAAAAAAACTGACTACAAGTAAAAATTGGAGTACATGAGCAGCATTGCAGAAAAAGACTTGTACAGAGTGCTGAAAAAACCCAGGAGCATACAGTCGTGTGTGAAAGTTTGTACCCCCTCTTTTTATTCTATGTTTTTTGTGAGTGTAAAAGCAAAATAAAAAATCTTTACAGTATTAGGAAAATACAATCTCAGATATTTCTCTTTGAAAAATTGTCTGCTTTTCATCTTTCTCACTGTAGAATGTTAATATCCAAATTATATGGAAATGATTCAGTGTGCAGCAACAATGGAATAAACACTTACTGTAGTATTGCCCTCATTTTTTTTTTTTTTTTTACATTTTATTAATGGCATGGTGACAAAAAAAGTTATATGTTGTTTGTCTGAGGCCGTATTTGCTTAATATTAGGACGTGAAACAATCAGATTATTTTTTTATGATGTTTTTACACAAAAACAAATAATTAATAGCAGGGACACTAACTTTTACACATGACTTACACATAACCCACCCGTCTTCTCTCTCTTTATTTGTGCATTCAGTCTCTTTGTTTCTTCTGATACGTGTTACATGAATATTCACAAAGTAACAGACTGCATCAGCTCAAAAGATATAATCACACCTACTGTACCCTAGTCTGTTTCTATCCCCAATACTGCTAAGGGTGACTAATGGTCTCTTTCTTTTCATTCCTTTAAAAAAAAACACCACCTTATCTTATCTTATCTTATCTTATCTTATCTCATCTTATCTCATCTTAGCTTATCTTATCTTATCTTATCTCATCTTATCTCATCTTATCTTATCTTATCTTATCTTATCTCATCTTATCTCATCTCATCTTATCTTATCTTATCCTATCTATATGTCAAATATAGTGCTAATAAGCAACTGAAAAAGACACAGTACCTTTCTCTGGGCAGGCTGATCTTTGGCTGTTTGGGACAGCGCTTGCTAAGTGTGAAGAGTTTCCGCACAATTTTGTTGGCTTTGCCTAAGATTAGCTTGGTGCTCGTCTCCAGCTGAGTGTGGCGCCTCTGCAAGGTCGTGTCCAAACTCCAGAACTTCAAAATAGCTGATGTGTTCAAAAATCGATCAGTGGGCAGCTTCTTCAGAAAGGCCTTAAACTCATCTGAAAAACACATGAAAGAGACTATTAATTAAACTGGCCACAATGTGGCAGAAACGAAACATTTCGGACATGACGCACCGAGCACTCATTAGCAAAAATACCCAGCAGGGGGAAGGTGATGTTATAAGCACATCATAAGAGCTTTGATTCTGAGTAATGGGCTGTGAAACGTGGGTGGAGAAGTGACATTTAAGATAACGACCTGAACATCTGAAGGAAACGCGCAGTTAGTGGCTCAAAAGGTGTGAAGCCTGAAAGAGAATGTTGTGGAAAAATCTACAGCAGGCAGTACATAAATTCTCAGCTTGTGTCTCGGTTCTGGGCTTCCACGGGCAAATACAGACAATAAGATGTGAAGGATAATTGTTCCCTGGATGAAGTGCTACAGCAATAGATGCAGAATGCGTGCACAAGTCTATTGCTGTTTGCTTGCATGGATATGCTGAACAAGCAAGAAACACCAGACTTCAGGGAAAACATCAAATTCAAATTATCATAATGGCCATTTTTACTTCAAGAAATGCTTGAGCTGACACTGGCAGGCCTCGGAAATGACTGAAATAAAGACACTTGTGCAGATGGGGACAGTGAGAAATGGGCGAGCTCCTGGGGATTTCTCCAGGCTATTGGACACGTAGCTTATGTTCCGCAGAGCACCTTGCTGTCCCAGGCAATTATAATGTGCAATGATCCCATGTAAGACGGCAAACCCATAGGCTCCCACCAATAACACTGAATCAGTGTTGGATAACGATTGGTCTAGCTCAGAGAGTCATTCCAGCTCAGTTTACACACTGCTCCTCTCATCCAATACCAGCTGCGTGCTCTCTCTCTCTCTCTCTCTCTCTCTCTCGCTCGCTCGCTCTCTCAGTCTGACAGATCGACTTCAGTTTGACCTTCATCAGAATCAACTTTCTAATAATTGTCAAATGTATTGTTCACTTTCATACCCTTACTTGCTTTATCAGCACTCAACTGTCCTCTGCCTCACATATGCAAATGACTCTCATCATTTAAAAAGGCACATATATGTTATTAGGGAACTAGATCATTTGACAAGTGGCACTAGCTCATTCATCCGCGTCTCACCATGAGGCGTAACGCGTTATTAACGCAAGATCGGTTGACCACTATAGATCAGTCCGCTGTATAAAATCTTTCTTAATGAAAGAACTTCCATTGTGTTCAGTATAAGACCTGGCTGTCTGCTTTGCCCGGCAAAGAAACAGAGCCATGAAAGCACATCTGTCTCTGTCTCTCTGTCTGTGTTTTGGACTTGATGTGGTCTGTGTTTTTCCTCTTGCTGCTCGGGCTGATAGATCTCATCTCTCACTTCTCTTCTCCTTAGTGACTTGTCCTCTCTTTCTTATCCTGCCCTCCTCTCCCCTTTATCTCTCTCTTTCCAGGTTGTCCTGCTGCTGAAGAAAGCTCATTATTATTCTTGGCACACTTAGGAAATGTGGTCTGCCTATCCACATCTCTCTTCTTTTCTTTTCTTTTTTTTTTTCTGCCCGAAAAAATGAACAATTGAGCTATTTCAAAACGTTACTGATAAAAGTCTATTTTCATTCACAGACTATATATCCTCATTCACTGCAGCAAATGAGTGTCCAAATGACCATAAACAGGAGGAGGAAGAAGAGATGCAGCAGGCTAATTATGTTCAATTAGATACCAGACGTGGGCTTTGCATCGCAGGGATCGCTTTGAAATAAGAGCGTAAAGGACGCCTGTAAATGAGATGTCGATGTTTTAGCAGGATGCTGCCCTGAAGACAAAATTCGCTTTCTCTCCAAAGTCTCACATAGGCCTGCTCATTATACAAACGCTTGTGCACACCTGCATCCTGATATCTGAATAGCTGCCCAGTGTTCAAACTGACCCTGTAGAAAAGCAAGGGCCAATCTCCCCTGTTGATGTGAGGGGGGTCAGTACAGAATTACACCTCTTTAATGAGGGGGGTCAGTGGCCACCACACAGCAGCAATTAACCTACTCTTTTTGCAGACCAGCACAAAAGGGCAAAAGAGGCTGAATGCAGAACGTTATTAGCCATTTTCTTCAATTTCTTGTTTCTCATTTATAGTAAAAATGCATCCTTTCAAAATGGCATATTATTTCTAATGAATGTCTCCCGGATATGCCTCAACACACAATACCGGAATAAGAGTTTGAGAAGCTGCACAAACCCTGAACAAAAGCTACAAAAGAAATGCCAAGAAACTGTAATCAAGCCATAGGAAACAATTCTGTCTGAACATAGCACTTTAGAGGAACAGACAGTACTGAAATTGCAGGATGCACTCTCAATATAGTGCGAGGGGAATATATCAGTGGTATAAAACACTGGAATCTATGGAATGCCAATTATTTGTGGTGTGATGGCAAAAAAATCTGAATGACTATAACTGTGCCACTTTTTAAGTTAAGCCTTTATTTGTCACATATACATTACAGCACAGTGAAATTCCTTCTTCGCATATCCCAGTGTAACTGGGGTCAGAGCGCAGGGTCAGCCATGGTACAGTGCCCCTGGAGCAGATAGAGTTAAGGGCCTTGCTCAAGGGCCCAACAATGGCAACCTGGCTGAGCCGGGAATCGAACCACCAATCCTCCGATTAGTAACTCAGTGCCTTAGCCCTCTGAGCCACCACTGGCCTTTAAAACTATTTTTACATTTTATACATTTATTTTTATATTTTATACATTTTTTCTAGTAAGAGTCAAATGCCCATGTTAAGAGTTGCAAAAGCGGCCATTTCAAGCACTCACTCAAACATCATCTATACTGTACCTCGTTATCCTGTGTACAGGGTCACGGTGGCTTCTATCCTCTATCCGCTATCCACTATCCGAGGAAACGTTATATATACATCTCACACACTCATTCACACACTACGGAACGCCAATTAGCCTAATCAGCATGTCTTGGGACTGTGGGAGGAAACCGGAGTACCCGGAGGAAACCCGCCCATTCCAAACTCCATCGAACCTGGGTGGGAATCAAACCCGGACCCTGGAGGTGCAAGGCAGTGTGTTGGTGCTAACCACTAAACCAGCATGCTGCCCCCGTTTCAAATAACGCTGCAATATTTGTTCTACATTGATTCACACCCTGCAGTGTACACCTTTCACCTCCGTGAAAGTGATCTGACTTTATGATGTCGACTTTATTATGCCTGCAAGAAGAAGAAAAGGTCTGATTTATCTGGATAATTATCTTCAGGATATCAGTGCGGTGTATGCCAGCTATTTGAATGAAACCCTGGACAATATTAAGTTCTCATGTCCTGCTGCAATAGGATAAACATATCAGGCTTTGCCATTTGAATTACCTTTTATAATCTGGTCGTATGCTTTGTCATCTGAGGCAAATAGGATTCTCAGGTTCATTATAGCTGTAATGAACTGCTTTGCATCTAAATGGAGGTAAAGCGTAATTATCATCACCAATGCCGTCTGGTTTAACATGAAAAATCAGGAGCTCTGAGAAACTCCGAGGTGGTTTCGAGTCCATCATCACCAAGTAGCACCGTGTGCTGAATAAAGGGGGAGGGGGGGGGGGGGGAACCTCATCAAAGTGTGTTTAGACTTTAATGAGATGAAACTGATTATGGATATGAAATTGGAGGCTGCTTGGCCTGACTGATCAGTTTTGTTGTATATAATTTATATTAAAAAGTCTTTTCCTTTTCTTCATAGGAGGATTGAAAAGATTTATATGCTATGTGCAGCAGGATGAGAGACATAGCCGCTGGCCTGTATACGTCTTTTTTGTCTCTAATAGGAGTTTGAGTTGGGAGCTGCAGGAGTCTCTGAGCTCCCTGAGGAGATGGCATTAATCACAGATTGGTCAGGGGAATGGGAAGCTGCGAGCTGTAGAATTATGAGCTATCTGGAGAAGCTGGTGTCTGCCAGAGCAGTGATTAGACCATTTCCTGCCTCAATTGGCGAAAATTTTGCCTGGTGCTTCTTAAACACTATTGTAGACCTAATCTGCATCAGATCAGTAGTGAACAAGTTCCATTGCTGCACTAATCATAATGTAAGTCACAAAAAAATATTCTATAACAGCTCTGGATTTTACCATCCAGACATGGAATGATCGTGAAATGTTCTGACCTTATTACAAAGAATTTAATGCAATTCAGAAGAATTTAATGCACTTTTTTTTGTTTTGTGTATTTATTTTAAACATCAAAGCTTTTTTCCACTTTCTTTGCCCAGACAGCTGAATGATCAATCGAAGCTCAGGCAATTCCCAAATTCGGATATTTCCTCCCTACATCATACAGAATGATTTCCTGAAACGTGAACCATAAAATCTGAAATAATTTTGGACCTGAGAGATCTGAGGCTTGGATTTTTCAGTTCCAGGCCATGATGAGACTGACATGAGAAGACATGATGCCTTTTTTTCTGACAAGGTGAAGGAATTTTTCTCCATTAATCAGATGACTGGATTGGCAGACAGTTCGAGTTATCTGATGCCAGGTGCTTCCTGAATGCTAATGCAGACCTGACAGCTCTGCTCCTCGCAAAATGGTGCAGAAAGATTTGTAGAGTCAGAAATCATTTTAAACCAGAGTGATCCATGCCTTGAACCAGGTGTTATACTATAGCATATATATATTTTTTTTCTTTTTTTTTTTCATATCGCCTTTCATTTTATTAAAAGTTGGACTTTATCAAGGATCATGACCTGTCACTCATTTCGCTTTCTTTAAATAGTAGACATTTTACTACTGTAAATTCAGTGTGCCCGAATTTGAAGAATAAATTTGCTGAATTATAAAACATGATTCTGAGTGGAAAGTGAACATACAGTAGTATACGGTAGGTATTTATGAATCTAACAGTGGGAGGGGCATTACAACGAGAGTTTCATTACAAAGAGGTTAATAGTTAACCCAAAACACTCATAGAACATATTACAGTGTCCAGTATATTTCCCTCTTAATTATTAGCAATGATGTTAGTAGCTATGGAAACTAACCTAATTATGAGATATATACAGTAGGAGAATACAGGTTGTATGACTAAAACCATTTTATATCTCACTTGGTTAAGTAGACCTGAACAGAAATGTTGTAATATGCAGTATAAATACTATTTCTATATTACAGTTTATTTATGGCAATATACAAATACTATACTTGGAGATGAACTGAATACGTTTCTTTCTGTATCAAAGCATTTTCTGTTACTGAAACCTGAAATCATCAACCCTAAATTATAGCGCACGTTCCTATGTGATATTAACCTTATATCTGTAGCATAAACCATGTCCATGCTATTGGAAGTGCCATGCAACCAGCTTGCTCTTATTGCACCCTGGTGTGTCCTTTCAACAAGGCCATAAGGAGGTCTGTAGGTGTTTGCCTCTAAAGTTTGAAAACAAGAATAAGTCTGGGTAAAACACAGATTCCCAATGGTTAACAGATTCCCAATGGTAAAGAATCATCTTTTTCTATGATGTTTCAAATGGGACACACTCAGATAGATTTTGATTGATCACAACTATATTCATTACTTTCATAATGCCATCACTTTAGAATCTTATTTATATATTATCATACTGTACATCATATGGTGTTTTTTTGAAAGGTTTATGCTCTCTACCATTAAAAAAATCACAATAATGCAGCATCTTTTTACTCCGAATGGTTTTATTTATTTATTTGTTCATTTAGATCCTTGGAAAAACAATGCTATCTGAATTCATTTTAGGATTTTACATTACCAGCCATTAGGGTGATGCATGCGCTTATAATGGTCTATTATGCGCAGCGTATCTGAGTGCCATCCTACAGGTTGTAAATGCACTGGGGGCTGCTCTGAACTTAAATGGGGCAACCGGATGAATGAGGTTGAATTCAATGAGGTGTACTTAAAATAAGCACAAGGTGGGTGGCTTGCAGGATCGCCATCGGTGTGGGACGCACAAATCATTTTTCACATCATTAAAAACGATAGATGATGTAAAGTCCTGTAAAGGAAAGATGATCCCGCACTGTTTTCTATGTGTGTTGAGAAGTTCTAGTACAGTGCTTTACTGAATATGAAGTAAAAGCATATCGAATAGACACAACATGATCCGTCTGTAGTTCCTGAGCATCTTGGAAGGTGTTATATGTCTACAACACTGTGCCTAGCCTGATGGAATGCTCTTCCTCAATCATTTATACTCAGACTTCCTTTGGGCCACAGCTGCTTCTGCCAACTCCAAATGTTATAGGGAGACTGACATTCTACACCAGTGCAATAATGTATGTGCAGTGACACAAGAGGAGTTCCAAATCATCTTTTACAATAGTGCCTTCCAAACAGATCCACCTTTATGAAAAATGCATAACTTCAATACAGAAATAGCAATATTATTATTTTCTTCACGCAGGTTCCGTTGTCATAATAATATAGAGGCTACATACTGTAGAGTGAAATGTCAGAAGACCTGCAGTCTATTTAGTTAAAGGTTAAGGTTCCACTCTACCATGCACTATATATAGTTAACAATGGCAAGTAAATCCTTTATGGACAACATGTGATTGACAATGTGCACTAATGCATGTGCATTTAATTAGAGACATTATGAGATATTGGACTGTATATCTACACCTTGATTCGAGTCCACTTGTGGCAAATTACATCAATAACATTAAATCGATTGTATATGATTTGGAAAGCCTCACACCTCTGTATAGGCTCCAATATAAGTCTAATATCTGTATAAGTCCACACAGCTGACAATGCATATAGTATCAGAGCAAAAGCCATGAGGTCAAAGGAACTGCCTGCAGAGCTCCAAGACAGGATTCTTGTGAGAGACCATGGTGGGGAAGGCTACAAAAACAATTCTGTTTCCCTGAAGGTACCCAATAGCACAGCGGGCTCCATAATTCCAAATGGAAGAAGTTTGGCACAACCAGGATTCTTCCAGGAGCCAGGCACCTGCCCAAACTGATCATTCGAGGTAATCAAGACCTGATGATCACTCTGACTGAGCTCCAGAGGACCTGTACGGAGATGGGACAAAGTTCCAGAAGTACAACCTTCACTGCAGTCCTCCACCAATCTGGGCTTCATGGCAGAGTGGTTACACAGACAAAATAAATCACTTGAAGGACTATCAGACTGTGAGGAACAAGATTCTCCAGCTTGACCTCAATTCTATGTCTGGAGGAAACCAGGCACCGCTCTTGACTTGACCGCTATTGAACAGCTCTGCAGAGACAGGAAAAATGGCTTCCAATTGATGGTCCCCATACATCCTGACTACGCTCGAGATGATTTGCAAAGAAGAATGGCAGAAAATTGCCCAATGCAGGTGTTGAAAGCTTGCTGCGTCACACCCAAAAAGACTCAAGGCTGAAATTGAGGCCAAAGGTGCTTCAACAAATTACTGTGCAAAGGGTCTGAATAAATATAAGCTTAGATAAAATGGGTGGGGGTGATTTGCTTCAGGAAGGGCAACTGGCATCCGGCTGTGACTACCCCTTGGACTGTATGTGGTTAGTGTATAATATCTATACCTGTTTTGAAACTGTGGGAATGGACTAGACCAGAAAGGTATTTTTTGGTGTTTGCAAATGTGAGCGTTGCCCTAAAAACACTGTAAAACACTTGTTTAAAATAAAAATGTTGTTGGATTTTGGCTGGTCACACCAAGGGGTCACCACAGCAGACCATCTGATCTGCACACAACTTAGCACCAGTTTTACGCCAGATCCACTTCCTGACGCAACCCTCCCATTTTATCCGGGCTTGGGACCGGCACTGCGTCCAGTGGCTGGGGTTTGGCCAGTGGGTGGGAATTGAAACAGAGCCTTTCACATAGCAAGTGAGAAACCTACCACTGAGCCACCAAGGTCCTTAAAAATAAATAATAATAAAAGATTACAAAAAAGGCAGTTTGCACTAAATAGATTCAACTACATCAGTCAAGTTCACAATTCATCTTAGGCTGCTGTGGCTATTTGGAGTTTGAATCAGATATGAAAGCTACCAAAACATGAACGTGAACAGCTACAGTATTTAGAACGTAATGAGCAGATGACAAATCATCTGTGTGCATATTATGAATCACTGTGTTTTAGTATGTGGATATGTAAGTGTACTTTGGTACAGTACAACATTACTAATGTAAATGGTAACAAGAATGAGTGTGTGTGTGTGTGTGTGTATGTGTGTGTGTGTGTGTGTGTGTGTGTGTGTGTGTGTGTGTATCTTGTGGGGGTCAACCACAATCCAGCATGGTACAAAGCAATCATGATGAGTGTGAACGTTTTAGACAGTCTGTACACCTTTCTGGTAAGATTTCTAGTAAAATACAGAACTGTCTTGGGTAACTAATTATAATATCCAACTAATAATATTTTATCAGCTTTAATTTTGCATTTGGGATTCTTACACTCCGAAAAGTAAAAAGAAAAAAAAAGACTGGACACACTTTTGAGATTTAGTACTAAGCGAGGACGCAGTTCACTTGCTCCTAATACAAATGGGCTCCTTCATTATCATGCCTGGATGGTTTTCCAGGAAGATTTCATTTTAATAATGGATGGAGAATGTTCATTTAAGAACAACGAAAAACATACATGGAATGTTCAAGTTAATATGTTTTATGAAATGCGCATTCTTGTAGAGCCCAGCATAAGTACAGTATGTGGTCTGCATAGGCTTTCTGGTCAAGTGGCTCGAGAAATAAATGCACTTATTTTCTAATGTCAAGCCAGTTTGCATTGAAAAATGGTTTTACTTTGGACTT